>JAJEKB010000768.1:205118-218456 GCA_022393335.1 Macrotrachela quadricornifera | reverse complement strand
GGAAGTTCTCGTGGATGAATAAAATCTGAATTTAAATATGATCGAGTCGTAAGAATAATTGGTTGAATTGGAGTCGATATTGGCGGATTATGACGTTCATATATATCTGATTGAGTTGAGACAGAATTTGTTTGAATACTGTGATTATTATTATTAGTAGTAGTAGTACTAGTAGTACGATTAGTTGTAAATAAAGAGCGAAGTTGAGTACGAAAGCGATTAAAACGATTTAAAGGGAGTGTTGTTGAGGGTGTAGGAAAAGCATTAGTAGGAACTACAACATTTGGTTCTAATAAAGCTACACGTGAACCTTAATAAATAAATCAAAAATTAAAAAAAATTTTTTTTTAATAATTTGATTTAATTTACCTTCACTATGTGTTCGTCGATGTTGATGTTGACGATGTCTTCGATGTCTTCTATGTCGATGTCTTGATGCTGATCTTGATGATCTCGAACTATTATGTGTAGGTGGTAATGTAATATAATTAGCTAAACCAGCAAGTCTTAAATGTTCAGCAAGAGCTGCATGTCGTTCTTCATTTTCATCCATAAGACCCATTGTTTGATTATAAGATGGTGGTGCTATTCGTCTTGTTTCATTTGATATAATAGGTGAATTATCTGCTATTGTTGTTGTCGTTATTGTCGTTGTTGGTCTACGATAACGATTATATCGATTTGAACGTCGTTGTTGTTCACGTTGTATTTGTTGACGACGTTGTTCGATAAAATGTTGAGGATTAAGTAAACGAGATGTAGCTCGTCGTTCAGCTGTACGTAAATGAAATAATTTACATGTACAACCAAGTGCAATTATAAATAAAGTTGAACAAACAGTGGCACCAATAACTGCAGCAGTTACTATACGACGAGGTACACGTGATGGACAATTTATTTCATCAGAATGATCACCACAATCATCAGTACCTAGAAATAAATTCAATTACTACATTAAATAGATTATAAAAGAAATGTTTAACAATAAATATTACAATTAATATAAAACTAATGTTATTCATACAAATTATAATTATATTTATATAACAATGTTATATGTTTCGAAATTACATAAATCTCCAAATTGAAATTCTCTTTGTTTTTCAATATGAAAATATCATATTTTCTTACCATCACAAACCCATGTTTCATAAATACAATTTAAATTTCTACATAAAAATGTTCCATTATTTGAATTACACCACCAATTTGAACAAAATTTTTCATCTGTACGATTTGCACAAAATGCATTTCCATTACAACGTTCTGACCATGTAAAACATCGTGGTTGATCTGTTGGTAAATGTAAACGATCATTACATGAAAATGTTGTTGGACATGATTCTGGTGAACAACCAAGTTCATCATCACCACTAATACAATGCCAAATACCTTTTCAAATAAAATATTTTTAAAAAAAAAATTCTTTTAATAAAAATTCTTAAATTTTTTACCATCACATCGTTGTTGTTTTGTATAACATTTTGTTTCAAAAGGTCCACTACAAAGCATTTGATCATCTGGACAAATACTTGTTAACCATGTTATATTTAATAGAACAAAATTTATATGATATTGTTCAATTTGTTTATTTGTTTTATTCATATCTGAATATTCTAAAATATCATCATGATGTTGATTATTCATTATTGCTATTGGATAAATCGAACGTTTTTGTATAATAATTGTTGCTATATGATGTTCACGTGTTTGAACAATTTCATTTTTTAATAACCAATTTGATGAAGCAAGAATTTGATTTTGTTCTTCACTTCCATCATATATTATTAATTCAAGATCAGGTCGTTGTTCAATAAAATTATATTGATTTAAAATTAATTTTATTTTATATTCTTCTTGTGCAATTATAATAAAACATAATGATTGATATTTATTAAGAATAATATTATCAAGTAAAATTTCTCCATGATCTTGTCGCCATACAAGAATTTTTTCACAATTTGAAGAATTTGTTGAATATGAACATTGTTGATATTTATCACGTGGAATACAAATACCTTCAAAAGAAAAATATTTATAAAATACAAAAAATCAAATCTGTTTTTTTTTATTCAATTATTAAATAATATTTAAATAGTTTAATATAAAAATGTTAATTAATGTTTGCAATAATGATAGAAACTTGTAGAAATAAGAATTTTTCCTTTTTAACTATAAACTTATATAAAGGTTCTGATAAAAAATGATCAAGGTTTTCCTTGTTTGGATAATACTATCAAATGAAAGTATCTTATTAATATACAACTGGCATGATATTGATTTAATGTAATTTGATCTATGTTGTGCTACAAAAATTGGTTGAAAATTTTTGTAATAAACAAACAAAAGTCTTTTCTTAAATAGACTCTCGAGCTTTGAAAATGTAAATGTCAAAAATACACTAATAATTTTAACAACCCAATACTAAACCAAACACTGACGTACACAAAACATAACACTACTTTAAAAATGATGGTAAAATTCTCATAACTATCGTTGTAGCTTTGTCTATATTAAAAATACATCTACAATTTTATCTTAAACCTTATCCTCAACACTATCCAGTGTTTCCATAAATTCTTTCTTGAGCTTTTTTGTCCACAAATGAAACAATATAACACTAAACCAATAGCATAGTAGTTGTATACTACTAAAATACCTCCATTTTATAATGTTTTTCTGGATGATGTTTTACAAACGAAATAAAATTCTTCAAAAATTTCAATTCATCTTCTTTTAAGTTTATATTTATTGATATATATATATAATTACCTTTAGGATCAATTTTTCGACTATAGCTAATATGAGATTGCATCCAATCTTCTTCATCATATTCTATATCAATTAAATTTTCGTTAGAAGATTTTGATATATTTGGTAGACACCAAATTTCATTTGATTGACATAATAAACTATTTGATGAATCATACATTGAACATAATGGACAGTTATCTTCATCACTATGATCTTCATATGAACATTCAGATAAACAATTACATTGCCATTGTTTAGGTATTAATATTCTACTTGATAAACAATGAAAATAATTTTCATTTATATTTGTTATTAAATCATTATTAATATGAATAAATTCAATTAAAAATCTTCGAATTCGTAAATTTGTACGTATAAATGGATTAAATGCTTGTAATAATGGTGCTCTTGTACGAAAATATATTTGTATTGATGATGATGATGATGATGATAATAAATATGTTTTTTTATTAATATCATCAATTGATATTTGTCTATTACCTGTCCAAAATATTAATTCATTTGACCAATGTGTTGGATCATTTTCTAATTCAATAACACGTAATGAAAATATATAACTTGACCATATTGATGTTTGAGGATTATTTATTATCCATGAACATGATATATTTGGTGGTTGAGATTGACCAGAATAAAAATTTAAACTATGTATAACACCAAATGATATATTAGTAATTGATATATTTGTACATAAATTTGTTGAAAATATTCTATCAGAAACTGTATTTAATGTAAATCCATAATTAAATAATAACATTAAAATAAAAATAATTAAATGAATTATTCGAATGCCATGATAATCAATAGGCATATCTGTAAAGAATAATTTATATTATAATAATTTGTATTTCAATGTCATAGCCTAAAAGAAGAACAGATGATCATCAGATTGATGAATAACCATTTTTTTTTATTTGTATGTAAGACCTCTTTCATATGTGTCACTACAATCAATTGAAAATTATTCACATAAAAAAAAAACAATTTTGTTTTATTATTAAAATTTTTATTTAAAAATATAACAAAATCTTCGATTTTCGAATAAAATTGGTACAATTGCAGAATGACAATACCGCGGTCGCGGTATTCACTCTTTGATGATCTTATTCACATTCTTTCACATACCCACCAATTAATATATAGGATGTCGTCTTTCATTCATTCTGCAGTTAAACTCAATTATCTTAACAGATAGATAAATAGATCAAGGTACTAAAAGATAGATGAAAGTCTCTTTTTTTTATCAAATAAATGATAAATTTACTATTATAAAAAAGAATAAAATATATATAAAAAAAAAATAGAATAATCTTTATTGCTTAATATATATAGCAAGAACTCAATGTTTTTATCAGCTGATGTTGAAAAAAAAAGCAAAATTTTATATCTAAAACACATTATATTATTTGTTGAAATAAACATCATCTCCAATTTCTGATTTTATTATTTGTAGTATCTCAAAATCAATTGAATGTAAATTTATGTATTAAACAAAGAATTTTATTTTTTTTTTATAGATGAATTTATTTATTTAAAAAAAAACAGAATGAAACCTATTCGAGTATGTATTGTTGGAGGTGGTGCATCAGGTATAGGATGTGCTCGTGTACTTGCATCAAATGAATATAATTGTGAACCAACTATATTTGAACAAAATTCATTTATTGGTGGTCAATGGAATTATAATCCTGATGGAAAATCCAAAACAACAGCTGTTTATAAAAATTTAAAAACAAATTTACCTTGTTCTGTTATGCAATTTAGTGATTTTCCATTTCCAAATAATAAACCAGAATCACATATTAGTTGTCAAGAAATGCAAGAATATTTAATTGCATATGCTGAAAAATATCAACTTTATAAATATATACTTTTCGATACAGAAGTTAATTCAATTGATGAAACATTTACTGTAACATATACAATGAAAATGAATTCAAAAAATGAAATAATTAAACGTCCTTATCAAAATTTATTAGAAAAAAATGAGAATTATACTATTTATTCAGAACAATTTGATGCAATATGTGTAGCTAACGGTCACTATTTTGAAACATATATTCCAAAGGATATACCAGGTTTCGATAGTCATACTTTTCCAATATATCATTCTCAAACTTATCGTGAACCAGAACCATATCGAGATAAATGTGTTATTGTTGTTGGTGGTAGTCATTCTGGTGTTGATATTTGTGGTGAATTAGCATCAGTAGCTAAACAGGTTATATTAAGTATGAAAGAAGATAAAAAAAATTATTTTCAAATAATGCTTAATTTACTTCGACAAGCTGGAAAACAATTATGTACTGATTATTTATCAACAACATTTTCTATTGTACCACCTATTGAACGTATTGATAATGATACAGTTTATTTTCAAAATCAAACATCAATTAAACCTGATTTAATTATTTTTGCTACTGGTTATGAATATCGAATGCCTTTTCTTCAAGGAAAATTACAAGTTGATCAAGATCGTTTATTAAAAAATAGATATGTTTATCCATTATATAAACAAATTTTTCATGCTAATTATCCTAATGGTATACTTTCTTTTTTGGCAATTCCTTATCAAGTTGTACCATTTCCATTAGCCGAATTACAATCACATATAATTGCACGAGTATTATGTGGATATATATCATTACCATCACAAGATGAAATGATCTATGAACTAGATAATTTATTATTACCCCATAATCGAGCATATCATTGTGTAAATATGATAGATTATGGGAAAAAATTATTAGAATTTATGAATGAAAGTGATAAATATTTTTCTTATAAATTTACTATAGATAGTGAACGACGTATACGAAAAATAGATAAATAAATTTTTATATTGTTTTTATTAAATATTTTAGATGCCACAATATAGTTTTGATGAAATTCCTCAAATTGAATCACGATCGCGTGTCGCTATTATTACTGGTGCAAATGAAGGAATTGGAAAGGTAACAGCACGTGAATTAGTACGAAAAGGTTGGCATGTTATTATTGCTTCGCGAAATGCTGAAAAAGCACAAAATGCTATTACATCTATTCGACAAGAATTAAATATGCCTGATGCTCCACTTGATTTTATTCAACTTGATCTTTCTTCATTATTAAGTATTCGAAAATTTGTTGATGAATTTCATGAACGACAATTACCTTTACATCTTCTAATAAATAATGCTGGATTATTTGCATCAAATTTTGAATTATCTGAATATGGAGAAGAATTACAATTTACAACAAATCATTTAGGACATTTTCTTCTAACAAATTTATTATTAAATGATCTTCGAGCATGTATACCATCACGTATTGTTATTGTATCTAGTGGTGCACATTTACAATCATCTAATATAGAATTTGATGATAAAATACGTAATCAACCTTATCCAACATCATTTGTTGCTAAATTTCAAGCATGTCTACAAGGTTATAGTCGATCAAAATTAGCTAATGTTATGATGTGCACAGAACTTGCACATCGACTTGGTCCTCAATCTAGAGTATATTGTAATGTTTTACATCCTGTAAGGCTTAAGTCATTTATTTTAATATTCTAATCAATTAATTAGAGAGAATAGTTATTTAGTTATAATTCTATCATGAAATGACTGGAGAAAATTTAGTGTTTACTATTGTATTGAGTATCAATTAGTTTATGAATTTACATATGAAAGACTAAAAATATTGATTCTTTGATTATAGGTATTCATAATTTTGCAAGATTTTAATCTAGTTAATTGATGTGTTCTTTTAGTGGAATCTAGAACAAAGAATTTTTTTCTACATAATAAAATTCACTATGAGTTATTCATCGATTTTATGAGAATGATTATTCTAAATGTTACAATACTTTCTTTTAACAGTCTAAATAGAGATTCTATATGAAGACATAGACTAATGATATATTATAAAATATTACTTTAATATAAGCAAATATTTATTTTTCATATCATATATATGTATTTAGTATTCATTTCCTCTATTATTTTATACAAGTACTGTCGGCTATCTATATAAATAATATTTAAGTGAATCCTATGGAAATTATCTAGGAAATGAATGTACATCTCGACTATCATGATAGTAAGACTAGTCGATTATTCATCAGTTATTGATACTCTACACAATAGTTAAAAGGCACATATTCTCAATTCATTTTGTTATTGAGTTATAATAAATTTAATCATAGTTATTATTCTTTGAACAATAGTTCAGTATTATGTTTATTTAAAGGGGGTAATCAAAACATCAATATGGCAAAATAATAAATGGTCTGGACATTTAATGAGACCATTTATGCGAACAGTTGATAATGGTGCTATGACAACACTTTATGTTGCTACTCATCCCGATATTGAAAATAATAATATACGTGGAGCTTATTTTGTGCCTAGTAAAATATTACCACCACCTTATTGTGGACCTGCTATAGCTAAAACGAATCGAATTGCACAAGATAGAGAACAATGTCGTCGTGTATGGGAATTGAGTCAACGTTTAACAAAATTAGATACAACAATTTAATTTAAAAAATTTAATTTTTTTATAATGTAATAAATTAAAAGAATTTTGTTTTAATTAATTTTCTCAGCAAAATGAGAAATCTATATGTGTGAATCACAAGTATACTCTGTTCATTACAAAGATTAATGTTAAACAAGATTGGTCGCTTCCATCTTCTTAATCTATTATCTCAACATTTTCTTCATTACATAATAGACAAAAACAAAACGTTACTATGCATGTCTTTTCTTTTGTTCCAATTTATAATATTGAATCTTATAAATATCCTTTTTTATATTCACGACAAGTATATTAGATTCAAATGATGGGCTTCTATATAATTTGAAAAGATAATCAGGTCATATTGATTGTTGTAGATTATACTCAATGACACTATATTTATTCATTTGTTTTTTTCATTTATTATGAATTTTTTTTTTATTTTAATAAATACATTATCAAAATGGCATAATGTTATTTTTTTTTGTCTGATGATTAAGTATTGACACTCATCTGATTCATTTTTTTTCTGCTTATGTCAATAATTGACATAGGTATAAATTGTTGTTAATATTAGGTAGATTTTTTTTTTCGTTTTGTTTCTTTTTTTCTGACATGCAATCTCTCCTGAGACCTTGAATTGTAACTATTGTTTCCCATACTATATATTCGAATATGTTTTTGTGCTGTTTTTTTTTCTTTTGAAACACGATGATCAGCTTAATGGTTCTTTTTACGTTGTTTCTTTTCAAAAAAATTCAATATCAACTTGCACGATCTGCTTGTCAATTTCTTTTTTTTTTTTGGAAAACTGATGATGTGCTAGTTCTTGTCATTTTTTTTTCAATTATCGATATATTTTATGTTATGTCTCATATTATTAGTAGAAGCAGTTATTCTAATGTTACTTCCCTTCCTTTCTTTTGTTTATTTAGAAATCTGTAGGAAAAAAACAAGGGAAAAAAATTGTTAAAAATAACAAAGAGAGATGTATGTATATGTGTGCAATTTCTTCTTTCTTCATTCCTTTTTTTTTCTTTCTTTTCTTCCTATTTGAAGTATTTGTAAAGTTCGTTATAAGCCACAATTGTAGAATAATAACTGAAAAAGTAAGCAATATGATTGAGACGAAATAATTTTTTTTTCTCTCTTTGTATTCACTTTGTTACCAGGGTATGAGGAGAAAAAAAACCAAGAAAGAAAAAAAGAAAAGAAAAATAGATCGTGCATTATATTAATAGAAATAGCTGCTTATTGAACGATCTTTTTAGTTGTCCTTTCTTACTAAGACAATAAAATGTCAAATATAATCACTTGTAGACCATCAAATATTATGGGTAAAGGGAGTAAAAATTATGATTCTTACTCATTAATTGATGATCAACAACAAAATCCATCAATAACAACAACGACAACATCAAATTCATTAATTATTAATAATAAGAATGAAAAAGGACAATATACATGGGATGAAATTCGTCATCATTCAAATAAAAAAGATCGATGGATAGTTATTGATAAACATGTTTATGATGTTACTCATTGGCTTAAACATCCTGGTGGTCAAGTTGTTCTTAATTATTATGCTGGACAAGATGCTACTGTAAAAAAAAAAACTTATTAACAAAAAAAAAAATGTGTTAATTATTTTTTATTCATAGGAAGCTTTTCGTGCACTTCATCCTGATATTACTCTAGTACAAAAATATCTTAAAACATTTTATATTGGTGATTTAATTACAGATAAAAATGAGGAAAATAATGAATATACAAAAATTGATAGAGAATTAGTGGATGATTTTGAACAATTAAGACAAAAAGCTATTTCCAAAGTAAGTTTTTTTATTTATGAATATATATTAAATGAATTTATTTTTTTAAAATATATTTTAGAAATTCTTTCAACCGAGTCAGTCCTTTTTTATTATAACTGGTTTACATATTTTGGCTTTTGAATTTGCTGCTTATTTTATTCTATTTCAATTTGGAATAAGTTGGTTACCTTATTTAATTTCACTTATTTGTTATATTATTGCTGAAGTTAGTTTTTGTAAAAACAAACTAAATTTCTATTTTTTTTTTCTGTATTTTTAGGCTCAAGCTGGTTGGGTTCAACATGATTTTGGACATTTATCCGTATTTAAAAATTCTTCATGGAATCATATATGTCATCAATTTTTTCTTGGCTTAACTAAAGTTTGTTAAAAAATATTTTTTTTTAATTAGATAAGAATAAAATATGATAGGGAGCAAGTGCTGATTGGTGGAATAATATGCATTTTCAACATCATTCAAAACCAAATATTATAGATAAAGATCCAGATACACGTATAGAACCATTATTTTTATTAGGTGATACAATACCAATACGAGTAATTTATTTTTTTATTTTTGTTATTTATTTTTTATAATAAATAATTTTATATATAATAGCAAGCTCAAAAAAATGCAAAACATGGAAAAAAAATGCCATATAATTTTCAACATATATATTTTTTTATGGGTAAAAATCATTTAATAAATGTATATATATACATGTATAGTTGTAAAATTTTAGTGGCACCACTTTTATTTCCTGTTTATTTTCAACTTATGACAATGCGACATACATTTCGACGACGAAAATGGATGGTAATATTTACAAGAATAAAGATTAAAATAAAAATAAAAAATCGAAAAGTAATTATTTTATTCTATTTTAGGATCTTGCTTGGTTATCTTTATTTTATATAAAATTTTTTACATTAATGTCATTAAAACTTGGATTTTTTGGAGCATTTAAATATCAGTTTATAATGCGGTAATTTAAAAGATTATCATTTTTTTATTATTATTATTATTTGTTTTTTTTCTAGTGTATTTGAAGGTACCTGGTTCGGTATGTTTGTTTTCTTTTTTTTTTCGTTATATAGTAGATAGGAAAAAAAAATATTTTTCTCTATTATAAATTAGTCCTTGTCTCACAATCAAATCATGTTGTTATGGATGTATCACATGATAATTCAAAATTACCATGGGTACGTATGCAACTAAAAGCAACATGTAATATCGCGAAATCTCGATTTAATGATTGGTTTACTGGTCATTTAAATTTTCAAATTGAACATCAGTAATTAGAAAATTAATTATTGTAATACAAAAACAAAAATCACGACGTTTTTATTCTTTTTTAGTTTATTTCCAATGATGCCTCGTCATAATCTATATAAAATTCAACCAGAAGTTATGAAATTATGTAAAAAATATAATATTCCATATATTATAAAACCTTTGGGACGAGCTTTTATTGATATTATAACGTAAATTAAACTTGAATTTGTTTGTTTTTATTAATTGTTTGTTTTTGCTGTAGATCATTGGAAAAATCTGGTCGAATGTGGCTTGAAACTTATGATGAATTAATTGAATCAGCAAATATAGAAAAAAATTAATTTATATGCAAACTAAATCAAAAATATTCTTTCTCATCATTCTTTTTCTTTTTTTTTGTTTTCAATCTCATTTTTGTCCCGGTCATAATAAAAAAGAGAATAATTTTTTTTTATTTGTATGTCTTTGATACATATTCCTGTCCAAAATAAATCTTACACATAAATTTTCTTATTGTTTTTTCATATTATTATCATTTGAATCTTTGTTTTATTCAGAAAACTATAAATTTATTTCATATCCTGATAGAGGATTAAAACTAAAATTTGTTATCGTGACTGTTTTTATTTTTATGATTAGTTTCATTTAATGTCTTGTAGTAATTGGTTAGAAATAAAAATATTTCCGTCTTAGTTCTTATATTAGAAGATAATGTTTATATGTTAGCTATCCTATAGTTTCTATAGCAAATAAGAGTTATGATAGAAAATGATTGAATGAAAATTGATCAGTTTTTTTAAATCATATTTTCTGAGAAGATATGGTGAAAGAAACTGAAGAAGGTCTTATTATATTTTTTGCCCAATGGATTTGTTTATCCTAAAAGCTATTTACTAATTATTCATGACTTATATCTGCATTTACTATTATACAAGAATTTAAATGAAACTATTAATAATAATAAGAGAGTAATGATAATAAATCATCTGTTAGAATCAAAATTTACAATTTTCTCACTAAAGTTTGATGCTGTCGGACTGAGTAATATAATATACATCAGTAATGCAAATATGACATAAAATAATGATAAGAAAAATAAATAAATAAATCAGATAAAAATTTCATTAAAATTTTTTAAGATGGATAATACAAATCAATGTAAAATAATATTAAAATGGAATAAACAAGACTTAATATTTGATCTTCAATTAACACAAACATTAAGTGAATTAAAAAGTTTAATTTATGAACAAACACATATTTTACCTGATCGACAAAAATTAATGGGTTTAAAATTAAAAACACAAGGTGTTATAACAAATACAACAACAATGGATGAATTAAATCTTTCATCAAAAATAATGTTAATGGGTACACCAGAAGAATCAATAACTGAATTAAATTCAACAAAATCTGTTCAACCTGATTTATCTGAAGGACAAGAAGAAGAACAACAAGATACAACATGGATTGATGATCCTGATACAGTACCATTAGATAAACGTGAAGATGTACGAACTAAATTAGAACGTCGTATAAATACTTATCAAGGAAAAATTTTAAATGAACCACGACAAGGAAAAAAATTACTTGTATTAGATATTGATTATACATTATTTGATCATCGTAGTGCTGCTGAAACAGGTGCAGAATTAATGAGACCATATTTACATGAATTTTTAACAACAGTTTATGAATATTATGATATTGGTATATGGTCAGCTACATCTATGAAATGGATTGAATCAAAAATGAAATTATTGGGTATTGAAGGTATTTCACAAGGTCGAACAACAAATACAACATTTAATTATAAAATTATTTTTTATATGTATATTAAAAAAATAAATAAAATAATAATATTTAATTTTAATTTTGTTTTAGGGATTCTGGTGCAATGATATCAGTTTATACAAAAGAATTTGGTCTTCAAGATGTTAAACCATTACCTGTTATATGGGAAAAATATCCAACACTTTATTCAGAAAAAAATACAATTATGTTTGATGATGTATCAAGAAATTTCTTATTAAATCCATTAAATGGTTTGAAAATTCGTCCATTTAAACGTGCACATTTTACACGTACAACGGATAGAGAATTATTTAATTTAACACAATATTTAATAATGATAGCACAATATGATGATTTAAGTAAACTTGATCATCGACGTTGGGAACAAATGATTGAACGACAACAATTTATTGAAAGAAGAAAATAATAGAATAGAAAAAAAAGAAAAATAAAAGACTTTTAAAGTTTATTAAAAATGTTCTTCTTTTTTTTTGTTTGTTAACTGTTATCTTGTATTATTTGAGCAATCAATGGTTGGGATGTATGAAATATTCCTTTTACCTTAAAATAAACAAAATAAGATTTAACAAATTATATATATATATATATATATTGTCAGACATTAAAAGACATTCTCAATGAAATATCTTCGACTATTAACATATTCTTTTCCATATTAAAAAAAAATACTATAGTATTTTGTATACCTTTGTATATTTGTCTAATAATTCTTGACTAACTTTAGTATCGATTTTCTCTTTTCCAAATATATAAATATATTTAACATGTACAAGTCCATGTAAATGTGGAATAACCGTTAAAGCAAGTGCTGTTGAAATAATAACAAGTAATTTATTTTCATTGGTTTTATCAATATTATTCATATTGCCTATTTGTTCAATGTATTGTTCACATGCAGCAATTTTATCAAATATTCGAAAATTATGAATAATATTTTTTAATTTTATTTGCGTATCAGTATTTGATGGTCGATCATTTATATCTGTATCGAGCCATATAAGTGTTAAATTATCCGTATTTGATGATAATGTATCAGGTAATACATCTTGATGAATTAATGTTGGTAAAGATGCTCCTCTTTTCGATTTATGACTTGATGTTGATTCAGCAAATTTCGATGATGATGATAATGATGTTTTATGTTCATTTTTTTTT
>JAJEKB010000768.1:113917-185118 GCA_022393335.1 Macrotrachela quadricornifera | reverse complement strand
GAAAGAAAAAAATAAATTTTATCAACCTTAACCCTTTTAGATGTTCTCATATCGTCTAGTCAGACCATCTTCATTTTTATTATCAATTATTCGATATAATCATCGTACAGTTCCTTATCCAGATATTACACATCCTGAACAAACAATTCGTATACCTGATACATATGAAGAAAAACTTGCTTTACCATTAGAACGTCCACGTTTTATTGATGAATATTCAACAAAAGGACCACCTTATGGACGTATTTATGAAAAAATTCCATTTAAATTTCGTGTAGAAAAAGGAAGAGCTTATTTATATTGTGCATGTGGTTGGGCACATACCCAACCATTTTGTGATGGAATGTGTAAACATGTTTGGGGTAATCATGATGTACGACGAAATCCAAAATTTCGACCAATTAAATATATTGCAGAAGAAACAAAAGATGTCTGGTGGTGTAATTGTAAACAAGCAAAAAAAAGACCTTTTTGTGATGGAACACATAAACTAGATTTTGTACAAAAACAACAAGCTGTTAAAAATTAGAAAAAAAAATTTGTTTTTGTAGAAAAATAAAAAAAAAATTTTTTTATGATTAGTTTCATTGATTTTCTAGATTGAAATTATGTCAGAAAATCAATTTTCAACTAATGTAATATTTATGACGGCTAGTAAAAAGGTGAGAGAGTATGAAATAGATAAGAAAATTTTAAAATAAAAGAAATAGAAACATTAGATATAAACTAATTCTTTATTCTAAGATTTATTGTTGATTTTTGACTGTTTTCCATGGATTTATTTGATAACCTATTAGAACAAAACTATTTCATGTCGGAAGTCAGCCTCCGATATCGAAAATTTTTCTATGTCAAGTGTATACAGTTTGGTACAAGTTTAAAGATATAAAAAAAAACTTATTTATATTCGACTGAAATAGACTTATCCGACACAGAACATCTAAGATATGCAATTCTAACGAGATTATTTTTCAATTTGAAATTCAATGTCTGATAAAGCATTTTTACTCCCATTACTAATCTTAATAATTAATTTGCATCAGTATTTACTAATATTTAACGATTATCGAATACAATAACTCCCATTTCTCTTCAAACAAATAACGTATTGTCTGAAATTAGTACATTGAGTTCTGATAAAGTACCAAATAAACTGGTGAAAAGTACTTAGAGATCAATGCTAATTCTGAGAATAATCAAATGAAATCTCTTTTTTTTCGAAAGATAATTTCTTATTTGTCATACTTGCTTTAAAACGGAAGGACATACACTTCACTTTATTGACGTTTATAACTTCCTGCATTAATCTAGATATTGACAAAATCTGTTAACGATTTCTTCTTTATTTTTAAAGCCAATTATAATCTCATCTGCATCTATGCAACGTGCTGAACAGATTATGTCTCAATCTGCTGTAAAAGAAGAATATGATCAATTTGATGATGATATTAATGACGATGAGCTTTGTCGAGTAAATCATTTTATTTGTTTTTCACAAAATCTTATTAAATATTTATCTTCAGGCATGTAATGAATGTGATGAATTATATAATTCTTCACAGGCTTTACAATCTCAACAACAACAACAATTAAGTAATATTGAACTAACTGATAATTTAACACAGAATAATGTTGGTAGTTTAAAACGCAAACGACTTGGCATATCCACTACACCAAATGAACGACGTGCAATGATTAAAAAAACATTAACAGAATAAAACGAAAAAAGTATTTTATTAAATTAAAGTAGTATTACTGTCAGATATTAATAGTTGTATTTTCTTCATATGAAATAGTAAAATAAGATTTTATTACGAATGATGAATGTTTACTTTTTTTTTGAAAATCATATATATATATATATAAATAAATTCTTTTTAATTGAAATAAAAACTATTTTTTAATCATTATCTACCTAGGAATTCAAAACAAATGATTATGATAAAATGAAATAATTTAATTAATAATTCTTTAAACCAATCATTTCTATTGAACATAAATTTATTCTATTCAAACATTTGTTTAATATGAATATCAGTAATTCTATTTCTTCTTCTTCTTCTTTTTTTCTATGTATGCTTTATTTGTTGTTATATACTGTATGCATGATTTCCGTTGAGCATTGTTCTTGTGTTCATATAGTTAGATAAATATAAAGATGTTGATGAACTCTAATCCTTTACTCTTGACATACACATACATATACATATACATATATATATGTATGTATATATCAGATATATATTGACATGAATACGCATGTGTGTCAATTATAAATCGATGAACAGTAATTTGATCTATCATAATAAACTATGTAGTTTAATGTTGAAGAAGAGCAAACAAGGAAGTAATTTTAAGTGAAATGAAGTATCGGGTAAATATAAAATGAGAGAGTTCAATCAACCAAAACTTCAAAGGTGTCAATCGCGTGACAATGAATAAAAGTAGTTTTACTACTAATTATTCAAAACATTGGATGAATAACAACAAAAACAAAAATTAACAATAGCTTTTTAAAATATTCATTGTATTCATATCACACGATGAATCAAACCATTTAATTGCTTGTATTGATAAAAATGATGTAAATGTGTCGATAGTTAGTCACCCGTCTCAAGTGTTTCAATTTAAATAGACAGGAAACGATGATATATACATATTGTATCGATTAAAAACGATAAGTGATTTAATATTATTGAAATCAACAGAAGAAAAAAAAAATTATTGAGAGGATGACTAGTCTATTTTTTCAAGAGAGTCACGACCATAAGTCTTTTATTCATATATATATATGTGCCAGAGCTAGGGCGCTTTTCTTTTGATCCTATTGTTCATTCACGCGACTGTTGTGTGATGACAAATACGCTCACGACGATTTCTCTAATGAGTATAAGCATACAAACATTGAATCCCGATGGATAGACAGCGCGACTGTACACATATTTATGGTACCTATGAGCGGATGAATATCACCCTTATACTGCGGCACCGAGATGTAAATTATACTTAACAAAAGGACGAATTGAATCTTTTGTTTTCTATTTATATATGTCTATATTCAAGAACAAATGTCAAGTGACGTGAATGTATATATAGATATTGACACTCACACGCGTGCATTCACATATATATATTGGTAGATTTAAGAAAAATGACCACCGAAAGTGAGGACAAGATTTATAGCTCACACGAGAATGCCAAATGATGATCGTTGACGAGACTTAATCTCCATCTGTTCAGGTGAATATATTTTTACATATAATAAACGATTGTAGACATGAAAATTTGTGATTGTTTTTATTGTCAAAATGTATATGTTACTTTCAAATAAAGCAAATTTTCTTCAAAAGAAGAGAACTTACGAGACGTTCTATTCAATTTGTAGTATTAACTACTATCCTTAGGCATTCATCGACTTTTTTCTTTATTAAAAAAAAAGAGAAGAGGAACTGCTTGACTAACCGATACTAATAGGATCTCTTTTAATAAGATCGTAAAGACAACAGTTACTATTCATTATTTTATAACTGTATATTATAAATTCAATGTTATCATTATCATTTGTCTTCATAATACACTCCTAGTATATGTTTATGCGTGAAGTTACAATGATATTCATTCATTTGAATATAAGTGAGATGTAGAATCTATTGAAACAGGTAGATAACAAGTACATGTACATGCAGATGGTCATCTTTCCCTTTACGGTTAGTTTGGCCGGAAGAAGGTGAACAAGTGTCATATAGGTCTAATTTATGGTTTCGCTCTCTCATATTCAATGGGACGAACAATTTGATTAGAATACCAAATCGATGTGACACATGGCGGAAATAACTGCTTCACTTTCTACTCGGTAAAATCTATCTACTAATTCTATAGTGTTTTTAAGTATATATATATATATATGTGTGAATATTGATCATCAAACGATAGATATCTTCGTTATAAAATGACGACAAGATCAATCAAAATAACATTTTATGATGTCACTTTTTATATAGTGATCGACGAACAATCAATTGTAAAACGAATGCTATTTTATGATTAAAAGACAGTGATGCGAAAATATTTATCTCTCTGATGTTAAACCGACATTATATATATATATATATATAGACAAAGATCAATTTTTCACCTGTTTTCCACGCTTCTATCATCTCAATATCTCGAAAGTCAATTAAATTGTCGGATTCGGTTCATACACGGTTATCGTTGTGCTGTATTACATCCATCCAAACTCTCAATAGTAAATGAAGCGAATGTAAAAGTGATTAATCTAATGAGGTTGAGGTCTATAGGCAATAGAGAAAAAACTAAATTAATATAAAAAAAAGAAGAAGACGAAGAAGGAAAGGGAAAAAGTTCATTTTCTTCCCTTCGGCTGAATAGTACACGAAAGGAGAAGGGAACCAGCTCGTTTGTACACCTAGAAAGAAGAGAGTAAGAGAGAGAGAGAGAGAAAGAAAGAGATGAGAAGGATCAATTTCACTTTCTTTCTCTCTCTCTCGTTTTTTTATGAACAAAAACACAGTTGTGACCATCATCATTATTCATTCCTGCTGTGTTGAATTTTTATTTCTATCTAACGTTAAAAAAAATAAATCTATTTTCAACGTCTAGGTGAGATATTGAACAATAATTAACAAGAAAATATCATTTCTTTCTTTACATATATATAGGACATGAATTAGCTCATATGTGTAAGATACATACATACATGTAATTGTATTCCTGTCTTCTCTTTTTCAAACCATATGTATGTATATATATATATATATACTCCCTCTGGCTGGACCACTTGAATGACAAAACAGTTGACGACGTAGAAGAAGCATTTGTTGTCCTCTACTCTCATTTTACTTTGTGACCACTGATGTAACTTCAGACTTGAACAGCTAAGAAGCCGATGAACATCATCTCTACATAGCAACGTCACATAGTATACTAAGTGTCGACTCTCATTTTAACATCTCTATGTTAGTTGATGCATTAAAATTTTTCTTCTTCTTTTACTTAACGTGATTAAACCTTGAAAATTTCTTTTTCTTGTTTGTTAGTTCCTTTTCACAGGTAAATATGAAGCTTTTCCCATCATTTTTAAAGCTGATTAGATTGATAAACCAAAAAAAAAACGAAAGTTATAGTATAAAATTTTTACGATCGGTCATCATTTCGATCAGTATATATTAATCGAAAAGAAACAGAATCTCTTTTTATTGACATTGGTATTATCGCATGAAGTATTAAAAATTTTCATTGAGATAGAGTAAAAATGTTTCCGCATCTTTTACTCTTTGATCACATTCGATCATGAAATGTCGATGAAGATGTGATAAAAGGAATAGAGAGAGAGAGAGAGAAAAAGAGAGAGAATAATTATGATGACAACTTCATCTCCAATTATAAAACATACACACACGTGTATTTATAGTGTGCGTGTTTCTATCAAGTCATATTCACATCTGTTTTAGATAGAATACAAAAGAGAAACGAAAAATGCTCATTTTATTTCTAATTATACTTCGTTTAATATCAGCTGATAATAATACGTCAATAATATATATTCACGAAGAACTTCCACCAAATAGTTTATTAATATCAAAAATTTCATCAACAAATAGTTTACAATGGTTACCATCATCATATTTATATCAAAATTATTTCAATTTAAATCAAAATCAATCATTATATACAAGAAATCAACGTATTAATCGAGAAGAATTTTGTGAAAAAAACTTATGTAATTGTTCATACTGTCTATTAACATTAAATTTTTTACAAACTTTCTCAATAAATAATGTATCAATTCGTATTATTCAAATTGTTATTGAAGGTAAAAAAAGAAAAGTAAAATTCTTTTTTTTTTATTTCAATCATTGCTTTATTTAGATATTAATGACCATTCTCCAATATTTAAACAATCACTTTTAAAACTTCCTGTTGCTGAAAATGTTCCAATTGGTTATGAAATTCCACTTGAACCAGCAATTGATAGTGATTATGGTTTATTATCAATACAAAATTATGAATTACATCCATTAATAAATAATCCATTTCGTTTAATAAAATCTACTAAACCAATTCTTAAATTAACTGAACAATTAGATCGTGAAATAAAATCAAATTATTTATTACAATTAATTGCATATGATGGTGGTTCACCACCATTATCAGGTCAACAAAAAATTGAAATTATTATTACTGAGTATGTTGAAATTTTAATTTTATTTTGAAAAGAATTTAAAAAAAAACAAATTCGTTAAATTTTAGTGTTAATGATAATCCACCAATATTTGATCGATCAATTTATCAACAATCTATTCCTGAAAATGAAAAACTTGATACAGTTATATTACAAATTCATGCAAATGATCATGATGAAGGTGATAATGCACGTATTAGTTATACAATCGATGATTCATCATCAACATTTCGTATAAATGAATATACAGGAGAGATTTATTTAATAAAATCCTTAGATTATGAAAAAATACGTTCATATTCAATATCAATTACAGGTTTAATCACAATTTTTATTTATTTAAATTTGTACTATTTTGTTTCTTAGCTCGTGACCATGGTATACCACAATTGAATAATTATGCACAATTAATAATCGATGTAACAGATGTTAATGATAATATTCCAAATATATTAATAACACAAATTAATGGTACAAATTATGATAATCAACCAATTAATTTATCAGAATGTACACCAAAAGGTAAAATCAAATTTATTTATATTTCTCGAGATTTAAAATAAAAGATTAAAAAATCACAAAGAAAATGATTATTATAACGAAACATTCTTTTGTTTTTTTTAGGTACTTCATTATTTTATATTTATATAACTGATGAAGATTCTGGTGAAAATAGTCATGTTAGTTGTACATTAAATGATACACGTTTAAATTTAATTTATTTAACATTAAATGCATATTCATTACAAATAAGTGGTGTACCTTTATTTGATTATGAAAGTGAAAAAAATCTTAAAATTGAATTAAAATGTACTGATCATGGTATTCCATCATTATCAAAAAAAATTTTATTTCATATACAATTAGAAGATTGTAATGATAATCCACCTAATATTATTTCACCATTACCATTTAATCAAACATTATTAATTCCATATGAAACAACAAATATTCCATATATAATAACACAATTTATTGTTGAAGATCGTGATTATTTTCAACCAAATTTATTTACTTATTCATTTACAGTAGTACCATCACTTGATTTAAGTTTAACTAATAATGGTACATTAATATTATCTTCAATGCCTTTAATAATGGGTTTATATATAATAAATGTAACTGTTTATGATAATGGAAATTTAACAAATTCAATATCAATACCAATTAATATTCATTCAATAAATGAAACAAGATTAATAAAAAAATTTAGTATGGAAAATACAAGTTTAATGTTAATTTTATCATTTTTTATTATTATTTTTATTGCATCTATATTAATTGGTATATGTTTTCTAATGGCATTTTTATTACGAAGAAAAAAACAATCAAAAAATTCTTTATGTTTATGTTGTTATTCATATTTTAATATGGAAAAAAAATCTATTAGAAATTCTTCTTGTGAAAGTATGAATAGTTCAAATGAACGAGCAGATTCATCGCAAAAAACAACGATTGAAGTACTTGATGATGGAAGAGTAAGTATTTTGATATAGATTCTTCTTTTTTCTTTTTATAATGTCTCGTCTATATATATATATATATTGTCAATTGACACCTATAGACGATTTTCTATTGTATTGATCATTCATATATGAATAGACGATGAGAACAGATGCGCACGTTTGTGTATGGATTAATGATTGTATGCTACATTGAGCTGAGCATTTTTTCTTGAGACACGATTAAGCATCTTCTTACCGCCTTTGTTCTTTCTTTTTTTTCTATAGAATTCATCCAATCGTGTCTATCAGTATGGAGTTAAACAAGCGAATGATTTACGAGTAATCAATACGAGCGGTATTCTTCAAGGTGATTTTAATTATTCAGAAAAGGTAAATTTTCATAAGATTTTATTTTTATATTTTCAAAAAACAAATTCTTGGTTTTTTTTATATTTATTTAGGTTGAACGATATTTAACACATTTAAATAATGGAATTATTGGTATTGATACGACCTTTTCAGATGAAGGTGTTTATGGTTCATCTGATTTATCTTCTGATCAAATACAACAAGTAACAATTCGACCACCATCAATTGTATCAATTCCATCATCACAACAACATTACCAAGATAGTTTGAAACGTTTTGAACAACTGTATTCACTTGTTGATCATCGTCAACAAACAGCATTTACATCTGATAGTCTTTATGTATAAAAAAAAAAAGAAAAATTTTTGTTTTTGTTTGTATTTGTGTGTCTTTTTTTTTGTACCACAATATTTCTTTTTGTAGAAAAAATACACATTATTGTTTTAAATTTGTCTTTAAATCAATTCAAGTGACTATCCTACTGTGTTTTCGAGTATGATCCGGATCAGTAGGTGGTCATTGTTATGATGCGAAAAAAATGAGAATAGATTAAGTTAGACAAGTGTGAAAACAAATAGATGACAATTGAATGAATGAATTTTTAATAGTCCTCTCATCGATTGTTTTTTACAGAAGGGAGGAGATTTTGACACAAAAATGATCTTTTGTTAAAGATCAACGTGATACATGAAATTACATTTTATTACTGAGCTTTCTTTTTTAATCAATATTTGATACTCGTCTATCAATAGGGGCTATATATTGTAAATGTTAAATGAAATGCAAATAATCACCTATATAAAGTGTGAACAATTTTATACGTATTAAATTGAACAAAATTTTAATTGGATCATATGATCATGACATTTTCAATAAAATAACCATAAAATTTACAGAAAATAGAATAACAAATAGCACGTCTATAGAGAAAAGTTAATAGGTTACTTTTTGGTTTTTTTTGTGGACAATCATAAAATATTCATCATTGCACATGTCTTTCTTTCAATATTTATTTATAGATAGATCGTATAAAAATTTTTATAGCTGTCTCGTACGAAAAACTAAACAAAAATCAATGGCAATTAATCAATTGCTTTATGACGATGTGAATTGAGAATAGATTATATGATAAATATCGAAAATCGAGTGCAAAATTTATTTTCTATTGATGAAATCGACAAAAGAAAATGAGTAGTCATTGTAACAATCATATGTTTTATTAGAATAAAATTTTAAAAATTATCTACATGGAAGACATATTTATTACTAAAGGAATAATTAACAACATTTTTAGTTAAGTATGATTAGTGACTATTAATTTGAAGATTAGATTAATTGTCAATATGATAATCCTTCCAAGATGTATATAAAGATATGAATATACACCGTTGTTGTCTCACTGATTTTAAAAATGCCTGTTGAATTTGTTAAATTTACATATAAAATATGTTATATTAGTTGAATATTTAATGTCAATGTAGAAGCGTTTATGATTAAGACCATAATGATATTTCAACGTTCTTGAAAGTTGTTGAACTGTGATATTTTGTTTTTCCTTTACATTCTTACTACATTACTATTTATACATTAATTTACTTGATTTTTCTCAAGTTACTCATTAAATTTACTTTGATATTCAACAGTTAATCAAAAAGTTAAGATTTTTCTTAGTATTAAAGTTATTTGATATTCATTATTAAACATAATGATATTAATGCTTGTATTCGATAAAGTATGCTTATGTCTGTAGTATTTGAACGATTATAATATATCAGTTTTATGGTGATACTAATAATGATTGATGAATAAAATCCGAAAAGGTCGAAATAGTGATATATATTCTTAGTGTACTATTACTTATGAGATACTTTCAATAACTATTACGAAATTAAACAGGCATTTCTATTTGTCATTTCAATTTATTTATTTATATATTTGTTGAAATATTTTTCTGATAATAATATTGATGGTTGCATTGACTGTGCATTTACTTTTGTCGAATTAATCTATGGAAAGTAAATCTACGGAAGATGGAGCGTGTCAACTATTGAAAATAAATGTATAAAAGTGATATGAAAGAAATATAGAATCAATTCAATTTACCGATGATTTGAATCGACCTAATATGTCGAAAAATGATGTTTATATGGTTATCATTTCTTATTCAATTTTCTATTCGGAAGTCTATTAATTATATTTTATTCGATAGATGTCGTAATTGAACATTCAATTAGACAAGTGCGTCCTCTAGTATTTTGTAAAATACTTTTTGAAAATAGTAAAATATTATATGGAAGAGAATAGTTTCATTAAAAACTCAAAATTTTATTGGGATATATTCTATGAAAATTTCTTAATTTTTTTTTCGATACGAATGGTCGGAGGTTGAGTCAATATATCATGAATAATGGCTATGAAATATTCAATTTGATAATAAATTTCTTTCTTCTATCTATATTTATATGGTTCGAAATAACGTTTGTTTTTCGTAATTATTAATCTAGTACTTATTTGAGTAGAATTAGTATTCTGTTTTTTTCTTAATTATCATCTGTTCACGGTCTAATGAGACCAGGTATGATTCATTGCGAAAAGATATATCCCAGAGAACAGTTAGTTTGATTCTATTTTTTTTATATGTACTAATTATCTAGGCATGCGCCATCCACCGCCGGTTCCACCACTTCGACCACCCCAGCGTCTCATGCCGGCACCGAATGATGGCGGTGTTTTTTTCGGGGTAATACCATGCATAACTAATCAACGTTTTTTCTTTCTGTTGTCATGTCTTATTTATTTTTAAAATTGTATAAGAAATAAATCATTTATGTATTTATTCCAGGGTCGTGATTACGCACGCCGCCAACAACAACAACAATCACAACAAAATTATCCACCACAAAAACCATTATTACCTCCAGGAACTCCTCCACAACAATGGCAAAATAATCCTAATTATCGTCCTGGTCCAGTACCACCATTATTACGTCCAAGTGGTCCATGGCATTCACATGGTAATACATATTCTCCATCTCCTCCACCATTACTACATCATCATCATCAACAATTTAATCCAAATTCTCAAACTCCAATAACATATGTTCCACCAAATGCTACAACATATGAATTAATGCGTATTGCTAATCCTGATCAAATTCCATTTCTTGAACCACATGAAGATGAAGATAAACTTGTTCGACAACATCTTTCATCAAATAGTAATAATGATGAATCTCTATTATTAAATACATCATCACCATCAAAAACAAATAAACGTCGTCGACATCAACAACAACAACAACAGCAACAACATGAAAATAATCGAAATATGATTTCTTATCAAGATCTTGATCGTCCAGATGAACAACGTGATTCACCATTTGATAATCGTCTTGTTCCAAAATCGAATAAAACAAATCATTTACCATCTGATAAAACAAATAATCAAATACCAATAAAATCTTCTATTGACAATGATCATGCACTTAAATTAGAACTTGATCGTATTAAAAAAGCTGGTGCACAAGAAAGAGAAAAATTGAAAGCTCAAAGGCAAGCAGCTGCTGAAAAAGAAAAAGAAGCACAAATGAAAAAAAACAGTGGTATACTTTCTTTTTCTTTTTAAATCAAATTTTTATTTAAAAAACAATTTTTTCTTCATCTTATAGCAAAAACCGGTGATAGAGAAAAACGTGAAGATGGTGAACTTGGTGATAGTTCAGATGATGAAAATACAAAATTAATACCACCAATTGAACAAAAACGTTTAAAAAAAATTGTTGATAATCTTGCATTAAATCCTTCAAAATCAACAATATCATTTCATTCAAAAACACCACCATCAGAAAGTATTCTTGATATGAGTGTAATGAAATTAATACGTCCGATGAAATTATTTCGTTTGGATGATGATAATAATAATTCATATAGAGAATATTTAACAACAAATTTTGGTCGTGTACGTGTTCATTGTCATAAGCCACAGCCAAATTTTTTTTCTAATGTTAGTTGTATTGAAGAAATAAAACGTCGTTTACGTTTAAATAATAATTCAACATCATCATTATTATTTCGACATTTAATTGATGATAATGATCAAGATTTATTAACAACATTACAAATGAATGTTGAACCAGAAGATGGAGAAATTGAAAGTGATGATGAAAATACAATAGATTTAAATGGAAAAATATCTAAACATGCATTATCTGATGATGATAATGATAAACAAATAAGAAAAAAAACAAAATTAATTGATGATGGAACAAATAATATTACAAAATCATCATTAAGTGAAAAACCTTGGTAAATTTAAATTTAGAAGAAAAAAAAAATCAACAATTATTTTTTTTATATTATAGGATGACAAATGAACTTCGACAATTAATTAAACAAAGAAATAAATTACAATCACAAATACTTAATGGTGATACAAATGCTGATATTGAAAAGAAATTTAAAAAGATGAGAAATAAAATAGCTAAACATGCTAAAACATTAAAAGGTGAAGAATTTTATTTAATTTTATTAATTTAATTATATTTAATTTTTTTTTCTTTTGTTTAGCCAAATATGAAAATTCGATTTCAGGTTCTTTAGAACCATCTCTTGCACCACCATCTACTTCTCATCAACACTCATTGTCATCATCTTCAGCTGCAGCAACAGCAGCTAATCATCCATTATCAACAATTCTTGATCCAGCACTTGTTATGGCAATGCTTGTTAATCCAAGTCTTTATTCACATGTACAACAACAAGTACTTTCAAATCCAAATATTATGCAAGCATATCAACATATGTTTGCTGAGGGTAATTCACCAACTTCTCTTCCTCCAAAAGTTGCAAGTGAAACACAAGTTGTTCCATCAACAACTGCAGCTCTTGATGGTTTGATTAAACAAGCAGCAACAACAAAAAAAGCAACTAAAGAACAGCAACAGCAGCAGCAACAACAACAACAACAACAAAATATTTTATCAACAAGATCTCGTCCAGTTTTAACTCAAGCAACAAAACCAATTCAATTATCTTCACTTGAGGTGGATTTAGATAATGAACAACGAAATAAAGTTAAAACACGTTTTACTTCATCAGAAACAGCATTAACTGATAGTCAGCAAGATATTGCTATAACACACGAATTACTTCGTCGTCAATTAGCATTATCACAACAACAACAACGGAATCAACGGAATCCTCATCCAGCTAGTCAAATATCATTATCAACACCATTAAGTCGTCATATACCATTAACAACTGAACAAATGCAAGAAGTTTTAACACGTGCAAAAAATTATGTTACACGTCAACAAAGTGATGAAACAACAGATTTATCAAATACTCAACCACGTTTATCATATAATACTCGACGTTTACAAGCTGCACTTGCTGCATCAGCTTCATCCGCTACACCACAAACGGCTCATACAATTGGGCAAGCTGCTGCTGCTGCTATTGCTGCTGTATCTGCTCGACCATCATCAATAACAACAACTACAACATCAACACCTGGTACAACACCAATAACAAAACCAACAGCACCATCATTAAATCCTGTTGTTACATCAACAGCACCTATTTCACCATCACCTCAGCAACAACATCCAATTCGTATTCAACTTGATCAAAAATCGAAAACACTTTCATCAATTAGTAATAATCAATCATTACCTATACCAACAATTAGTCAACAAAAATTAATGCCTTTAGTTGATGTAAATCCTTCACCTCCTCCACATATGTATCCAAATCCAACTAATTGGCAACGTCCTCCACATTTACCTGTTTCACATTATCCTATACCGCCACATCAACAACAATATCCTCCATATGATAATCCTCATACACCGCCTTATTATGGACCAAGAACAAATTATCCACCTGATATTCGTCCACTGCCACCATCATATGGTCCTCTTCCGCCACGACATCTTTCTCAACCACCAAGATATAATGGACCATTACCTCCACCTGGACCTTATGGTTATGGTCATCCACCACAGAACTATGGACCACCACCTCATCCTCATTATGGTCATCATTATCCTCCACCTTGATCAGTTCTTTTTTTTTTGTTTGTTTATTTGTTCTTGAATGTTTTTTTTTTGTTTGTTCGGTTTTTGTATTTCATCCTTATCAACAGATGTATTTGTACGTATTTTTTTTTTCATTATTGGCTTAACAAATACGTACCCAAGCAAAACAAAATTTCGCGTGATCTAATTCTTTGGATATATGTACATATATATATATATATATAAATGATACTCGTCTGTTCTTTTCTCTACTTTTTAGAAAACAAAAGCAAACAGGTTCGTCGAATTCTTTCATCCTGAATTTTGTTTTAGAAGAACAATGACGATCCTTTTTTTTCTACTGTGTTTTCATTTTTCGGAGAATGATCTATATTTTATACGTTTTTAGCGTTTTCACATGCAATATACAATGCAATAATTGATTGATATTTGCACTCTAGATATGAACATCAACGACGTTACCGTCAGTTGGCAGGATATATCGGATACAGAGCGTACAGCATTATTGAATAAACGTAGGTTTTTATTATCATCAATCTAGATATTTGTTCAATATACAATATATTCCACTAAATAATATAAAAAAAATAGTACAAATGCATAAGAAAAAATGCATTTCAATAAGTCCACGATCTTTTTTGACTTTTATCAATCCAAGAGGCATTATGGAGTTACCTTAAGTTTTGTTTACAACTTAGGTTTATACTACTTCAAATTGAGATTTTTATCCTCTGTGGTATTAATCCCAGGGTTCGGAATTTTTTTCCTAAATATTTTTAAAAAGACATCGTTTACATATATAGACGTGCTGTATCATATAATACCCTATAGGAAATAATATTATTTCAGGTAGAAGTATATAGTGAACTTTATACCAAATGAAAGTTTGTCGAAAACAGGATTTATTATTACTAAATAGTAAAGGTTTTGCGAATTTTCTAATATTGAACTTAAGAATTTTTGAGAAATTTCTTAAGTTCAATAATTAGAAAGTTCGTAAAACTTTTACTATTTAATATCAATAAATCCTATTTTCGACGAGCTTTCATTTGGGAGAAATTTCATTATATACTTCTCCCTAGAATAATATTATTTCTTACAGGATATCATATGATGCAGCACACCCATATATAAAGATCAGCGTAGTTTTCTATGTGGATTCCGAATATGATCTTCACAATGAGGAAAAAACATGTACTACATGCTGAAAATAGTTAATAATTTTGAAAAGACTATTGTTGAATTTTTATTTGCTCGATTTACTCTTCGAAATTGATACGAACTTCAATTTTAATACTATCTCTAGATATAGCAGATAAAAACTACATCTAATAATAAGTTGTAAACAACTTTAGTAAATAATTTGTTTTTGATCAAAAAATTCCGATGGGATTTCCTAGGACAAAAATTAAAAAATCAAATGTCAAAAGATTATTTCAAACACTCTTGAATAGAGACGTGACAGTTCTCAGTTTGCTTAGCAGTTCTTTTCTTGACAACTGCGTACATTCACCAATTCTTTTCTCAAGCACTAGGATTGCCAAGTTCAGTTGCTTAATCAAAATCTGTTACATGTCTACTCGTGTAGGGATACCTTTGACGTTGTTATCACCTTGTCCTAAAGTATTGGTCATTCTTTTTAGATTTTGGACTAGTTTTTATTCATCTGATTGTTCAACTTTTGACGTAGGAGATCTCACCTAAACTTTTCGACTGAAAATAAATTATTTATTAAATTTATTTGGAACTTATTACTACATGCAGTTTTGCTCGGTATATCTAAAGATAATATTAAAATTGAAATTCGTTTCAATTTTAGAGGGTACATCGAGAAAATAAAAGTTCAACAATAGTCTTCTAAAAATTATTAACTATCTTCAGTATGTAGTACATGTTTTTTCTCATTGAGAAGATCATATTTGGAGTCCGTATGGAAAACAACGTTGATTTCTATATACGGCTGTTTGACACTTGATTATTTTGTGCTGCCAAAAAGATCGCACAAATAGATGAATTATATCTTTTCGTATGACATTTTTCAGTCTACAGAATATTTCGAACACTTATCGGTATTTAGAAAGCTGAATCGATTTGAAATGAATAAAAAAATATTTTGTATATCTTAGAACATTGTGAGAGAAAACCGAAATGTTTTCACATATAAGGAGGGTAATAGAAAAATAATATTATAGTCCATGTGGTAGTAAAATGCTACTTTCATTTACAAAATTCGACCCAATCAGAATATAAATATGTTTATTAAAATATTTAAGAAATAGAAATTTTTTCGAATATTGGCGTGAAGGCATTCCAGGGAAGAAACACCTCACGTTTTGTAGTGGCACAAAACTAAGTCATGAACGACATTCGGATTCAGCTCTAATATCTCTCAGATGGATAAACGTTAAAAACATCACGAGCTATAAGACTGGATTATCGGAATATCTTCTTCGTTTTTAATAGTTAGAAGAAAAACAGAAAACTTATGTTTTAAATTTAGATGACCTGATTTGAATAATTTTAAACGAGTTACTCTGCTTTTTTTTCAACAAACTTAACATTGATTGAAGTACCTTATTTATATTAATCGTTGTATTTTATAGATAATAAGAATAGAATTAGAGTTATTTTTCTATGATTCAAAAGAATGATTTCTAATAAGTATACTCCAAATATCTCTATTTATAAAAATAAATTTCTTCATTTTAGCATGTCCACCACGATCAAAACCCAAAGTGCATCCAGTATGTTTATTTAATAATTAAATTGTTTGTATAAATGTATACATATTTTGTAGCCACGGAAAACTCCAGATCGAATAAATTCTCGTGTTTTCAGTATATGCCAATCGGCGGTAATGAATAATCATACGGCACAACGACCAGTTCGATTAAATAATCTCAAAAAGTATTTATTTCATTTGTCTTAAAAGTTAAATATTAAATTAATCATATGTGTTTTTTTTTATTAGTCATACAGCATTGGCGAGCTCAAAAGAAAATGTTGATAATGCATATCGTACAATGATTGAATTTACTGAAACATGTAAACGAGAATCAAATAATGAAAGCAATCCGATGTATATTTTCTAAAATAATATATTTTTTTTTGATTATTTATATTATTTTTTTTAGTGAAATGCCAATGCCAAAACGTATTCGATCTTCATCTCCTACATCTACAATTGAACAGTGTTCTTCACCATCAGCTATATCACGTTATATAAGTCATGACAGTTATTTAACATATGTTCCATCATTATCATCCGATCAACGTATAACAATAAATAATAATCCTACTATTGATACAGATTTTATTGATGATGAACTTTGGGATGATTGGGATTTGCCATCAACTGTAAATAAAAAAACGCCGGGTAAAATTCGAACAATGTCATCACCAGCAGTTCATTCGCGAATAAATAAAATTACAGAAACAACAACAGTTCTTGATGTACTTGAAGTAACCAAACCTGATCAATGTAAATATATAAAATTCCTGTCGAATTTTTTTTTGTTTTTGTTTTTATTAAATATAAATTTCATGTTTCTTTGTAAAGCATCAATGGAATGTACTTCTTTACCACCAGTAACGTCTACTATTGTTTGGGATGATGATGATGATTTTGAACAATTATTAAGTCAATTTCCTGCAGAACTTCCAGTTGAACAACCATTAATTGATAATGATTCAGTATTAATTACAACACCAAATATCGATGATGATAATTCAACACGTCTTGATGCTACTCGTCGATCATCAGCTATGTTAACAAAAGAAAATCAATCATTAGTTCATAATTCAACAAAAATTGAACTATCTAGTCAACCAACTCTTAATCAAAGTCGATCATCTATTTCAAGTTTACAACGATCAAATACTGGACCATTATCACCTATTGTTAGTAAAAATATAATTAAAAATAATTCACCAAGAATTCGCTCTGATTCAGTAAGTATAGAAAAAAAGAAAACGCCATGTACAGAAGCTGAAATTGAACAAAAACGATTAGCTGCACTTGCTATTAGACGTCAACGTGAGCAAGAACAACAACAACAAAAGAAGAAACGTTAAATGAACGATATATTATGCATGTTTTCTTTTTTCTTTTCTTTTTTTTTATTATTTGTCTCGTATTTAGTCAGTCATATAAATTTCATATCAAAGAGAAATATAAATTTTCTCTGTACAGATTCTTTATGTGTGTGCCTTGTTCAACTGATAATTTTCTTTTTTTAAGTTTGTCGATACCTTATTTTGTATGGTTTGTTTAGAATCTTGGATTCCATATTTTCTCTTTTTCTTTCTTTCTTTCTTTTTTGTTGTTAGATGAAACCTATGTTCAGATGTAAACAAACTGATAAAATTATTATCTTTTTTTTTTGATTACAGAACGATATAGGCTGCTTGTTTCTTTTTTTTTGATAATAGAAAATAATATAATAGGTGATCAATAATTTATGAAAAAGATATAAAAAAAGAAGAACACAAATTTTTTTTTTGGATTAAATGTATTAGAGAATCCTGATTATTCTGTTCTTTTTTTTTTACATGTAATAATGTCATTTATAGAAGCATTATTGCTACCAATCAATGTGAACTAATATTTATTTTAGATGCGTATACGTTTAAAAGAATTTAATGGTGTTGCCGTATGGAAATGGGTAACAAATGATGACTCTTGTGGAATATGTCGTATGCCATTTGATGCATCATGTTCAGAATGTCGATATCCAGGTGATCAATGTCCTGTATTACATGGTGAATGTCGTCATTGTTTTCATGAACATTGTATTATGAAATGGATTAATTCTCAACAAACAAACAAATTATGTCCAATGTGTCGTGGGGAATGGAAAAGTTTGCCTTAGGAATAAACAAATAAATTTAAATTTAATTGTGTATACTTTTGTATTTTGTGAAATTATAAAAAAAAAAAGAAATAAACAAACAAAGAAAAAAGAAGATTAAAAAAAAAGAGGAATTCTATTTTGGAATTGATTCATGATGCTTGATCATCCGCTACTTGATAATAATTTCGATGATTTGATAATTGTTTAGTTTTTGGATAATAATAATCTGTTTGAAGTTTAACTTGACTTGGTGGTTCATCATCCGCCATAGTTAATTGACCAAGATGATTCGTTGTCTAAAAAAAACAATTAATATTCAAAAAAAAAAAAATAATCATACCCATTTTTGACGTGAATTTTCAAATGTATTACTAACATTATGTCGTCGATTTGTAAATGATGGTGCACCACCACCACTTCTACCCCACCAATTATTCATTGCTTCAGAATGCTACACGTATATATACATATATATATATATGTTATTTTTATAAATTAAAAATAAAAAAAAGATATTCACTTGTAATTCAGCCACGTTATTTTGCTGTCTACTTAATCTGTGTAATCGAGCACGTTCGTCTGCTTGTCGAACAAGATCATCATGTAACAAACGACTTTCTTCTGAACGATATCTTGTACGTGCACCAGTAAACTTTAAATGAATTTTTTTTAATTTTTAAATAGTAAATTAAATAAAAAAAAAAGGATAAATAATAATAATTAGGATTAAAGCTAATTTTTCTAAATTATTCGTTCACTCGAGTTATATTATTTAACAAAAAAACAAAGATAATATCTCAAATAAAAGAACATGTCGATAATCTTATAATAAAACAAAGAAAATATTCACTTTCTTCTTCATGTAAATAAGTGAACAAATAATTTTAAAAAATATCCTTCTTTTTTATATGGGTTTTTAATGAAAAATACCTCTCGGGTTGGTTGTGTTGTTGGTAAATGTAACTTCAATGGATATCGACTTCTTTCAAGTTGAGAAATCCATTCAGCCGTATCACCTGCCTATAGATAATAGAAAAATAATCTGTTTCGTAGCCAAAAATCCAAAGAAATATTAATTAAAAACTAACAATTGATATTTATTCTCAAATGAAAGATAATTTGTTTTCGTTTTTTATAAAATATGTCGACATATTCAAAATTAATTAATAAAACTATGAATTAAAATTCAAACGAATAATATATTTTTATTTTAATATTTACATTAGATCGATGTTCTAAATCTTCTTGTTGTCGACGTCTTTGTTCTAATTCAAGATCACGTTTTTGTTCTTCTATATCTCCTGCATATTCTTTTCGATAAAAACCAAGTGGTCCAACATGATTCTAGAAATTGATTTTATATTTATACAAATGAAAAATAATGAAACGGAAAGAAATACCAATTTATCTTGTAAACTACCAGAATATCTTGTAAATTTTTGTCCCGTTGGTGCATGAATTAATGGAGCTCCACCACCTGGACGTCCCCATGGATCATATAGATCTTGTTGAGGAATTATATTAAACACATTTTGTCCTTCTTTGTTTGGATCTATATAAAAGATTAAAAAAAAAGTCAATTATTTTAATTATATATTGTATTTTCTTTTACTTTACCAAATAAAAGAAATGGATCATGTGCATCTCCTTTAATTGGTTGACTGGTACTTGTAGTTCCTTGTATAATAGGTCCATTTGGATTAGAATTTCCATTCTAAAATAAATAAAATAAGAAAATAAAATATCATTTTATAAAATGTGTTAACAAAGAAAGAAAACAATTTTGTAATGTAACAACTTTTTATTAATTGTAAATAGTAGAAATCATTTGGGAATATGCTGATAGTATTGAATTACTAAAATGCTAGGTATATTCTTTTGAGAATTAGACGAATCTATAGAGGTTATTGTAGGATTTAAAGCGCGTATATATTGTGTTGTCAACATCAGAATAGAATAAGGACGATTCAATAATGTTTAATCAAATTGATTCATTCAATTTTATCAATAGTTAGGAAAGTATCGTCGATTGGAAAAAATATTTCTATTCATTTTTGTAAGTACGAAGAAAACAGCAATGTTTTTTTGTCTATATATGATACTCTAATATTCAAGTATTTTTTATTGACTAATCTAATATTTGTTCGATGGAATCGGTATGTATGTCTTTTGTTTTCAATATATTAATAATGGGTTTTATAAATGCATTGATAGTAAAAAAGAAAATTCTTCATTTTTTTATGTAGAAGTTTTTATATGTAAACTTACTGGTCCGTAGAAACGTTGAAAATCAGGCATATTATTATTGTTATTATTATTATTTGAAGGATTGTTTGGTGATGGTAGTTGTGTTTGAGATTGTGCAGATGGATAAGTAGAATATTGAGGATAATTATTATACATTGGTTGCCGTGGTGAACCATACATATTGGGTGTATTACTATCATTAGGAACATATGGTTCTGTCATGTATGGTGGTGATGGTACCGGCGGTAGTTGTTGCTGCTGCATTTGATGATGAAGAGAATATTGCTGAGGCATTTCTAATACTGGTGACGGGGCGCGACCTTTAGTTAAAATTTCTTCTAATTCTTCTTTTTCTAATGATATAATTTTATTATTATAACATAAACGAAAAAATTAAATCTCACTAAGAATTGTTGTTCGATCGTGTCGTCCAAATGGTTGATGTTGAACCTATACAGGTAGTGAAGAAAGTATATAAATTTGTTTCTAATAGAGATTTTTTTTTTATATAAAGACAAATCAAAGAGAAAAAAAAAACTAAGAGAAGAAAGAAAAAAATGACGAATTGTCAAGGCTGCAAAAGTGCTGTTGTCATCACTTTAAATCAATTAAAGCTATAAAAGAAAAAAAAAATCGACTCACATATTTTTTGTCTCGTTCAATTTTCCTTTCCCATTCACGAGTACGTCGTTGCTGTTTTTCAGCTACTTGTTTGTCTATAATAATGATTTTATGATATAGGATTAAAAATTATTTTTATTTTTATTTTCTAACCAAGTTCAATTTTATATTTCAGTTTTTGTACATCGTCTGGTGATAATGTTCGTAAAATTTGAGGATTTACCGAAGGTTTTTCGGATATAGATGGATAAAAACTGACTTCACTTTGACTACCATAATTTGATATTGGAGGATGAAGTGAAGTAGCTTTTGTTGAATTAGCCATTAATGAATTTGCCATTAATGAATAAGCTCGTTGAATTCGAGATGTTTGTATAAAGGAATTAAGATCGTTTTCAATATCAAAACTATTTCAACCCCAAAAAAAGAAAGAAAGAAAAAAAAATTAATATGAATATTTATTTTTATTTATTAAAATATTAATTAGGTGAAATAAATGTGAATAAAATATGCATTTCAACACGTGTACAAATTTTGAAAGAATTTTTAGTAAAACATTTTTAAAAAATTTTGTTTAAATTGTCTCACTTTTACACTAAGACTTTGTTTTCTTTTTTTTAAATAAGTATATTTAAGATTGTATAGAACGATGCATACGACATAATAACGTCTTGTAATAAATCTTGTTGTTAATAATTGAGTCTTTAATGAATAATTTAGTTTTTTCTACGGTGCATATTAATAACCTACAAATCAAAAAAAAGAAACCATAATTATTTTTTTTTCTTTTTTCATTTCCTTAACTAGTTACTAAAAGAGGAAGTCTAATTTGACAAGTGAAGTACGAACGCTATATGGTTTCATTCTTTTATTTTCTCTTTTTAATGGACACTTAATTTTAAAATAAATTGTTTCATCTTTAACTACATACACAATAATTTACCTGAATGATTTATTTTTTTCTAGTAACTATTGTATATAAAAAAGTATAATGATAGTTCGTTAATTTTATTCAGTAAATCGATCAATTTGTAGACAACCAAGGAAAATTAGAATGTATGTCTATGTGTTAGCAACCAAAAAAAGGAGAAGAGAAAAAGAATAAAGTACACCGACTATGCTTCTGTTCCTTTAACTATTACTCCGGAAAAAGCAAAGAAATGGTATTACAATCAAGTGACGATTGATCGCATACTGTCACCGTTGCTATTGCTGCTGCTATTACTTTTTTTTTTCTATCGAAACATACAAACACAATCAAGGTTGGCAAGATCAACAAACAAATGCAGCATGAAGACAAAAAGAAAATGTACATATATTTAAAGTTCCTTTAACAAAATCAACATTATAAATATTTATTCAAAACATCCATAAATAAATAAAAAAGAAATGATTGTTATATTTTACAATAATTTTAATATTTCAAATAATAATATGATTAGTTTTAATAGTGCTAATTAAGAGCCCCGCCCTCTTACAAAATTCAATATTTTAAAAAAAAATCAAAGTTGAAGTTTTCTTTCATAGAAAGATGCGCTGAGATCTCCTCTTTCAGCAGATGTCTGGATTTTCATAGATTTATCGAAAAAAAATGTCGACCTTATTATCATGTCTTTCACTAAATTTTTGGGATTTTGGAAAACGTTTTTTTAAAAATAATTGGTTTTTCGTGTGCATAAGCTGGAAATCTGGTTTTTTGCTAATAAAATGGAAATAACTATCACACGATTTAAGATGTACCCAAGATATTTTTTGTTTTGAAGATCTAGATATTTTGTGCAAGTTTTAACATCATGCATAGTAAAATGCTCATAAAAATTGAATGAAAAGAAATTTTAAAGTTATGTTCGGACAAAACGTAGACACAAAGACTAGGTTTAATTTAGAACCAACCCGAACTCTGTGCCTTTTTTAGAAGTGTAGTTATAACGGTTCTTATAGTAGTCGGTAAATCATCTGAAAATTTTATTTAATGTGACGTATTGCGCTGAAATTTTTACCACAAGCGTTTCTTATCAGGGCTTCTCATTGCTGAAAATTTCAGTTCAAACAGACTATTTTAAATGAGAAACCCTTTGTGAGGGGGAAGAGACTTAAGTTACACATTTGTTTTGATAATCATTGTAGCAAAAACTAAGTTTTTTTTGACGATTTTTATATGGTTCAGCTTGTGTAAGTAAAGAGAAATAAATCCAACTTAATACGATAGATCGTTTAATACAGTACCCATCACTATTTATCATCTGTAAGGAGACAAGAAGAAAAAGAGAAAAATAGACTTAGAATAGATAGAGAGAAAAAAAAAGAAAGAGAAATGTTCTATTTTTTGCTTGATAATAAGAATCTATCTTTTCTTTTTTTTTGTATTCTTCATTCTTAATGCTGACATTTTCATTTCAGTATCTTTTGATAGAACTATCGTAGCGGCTGCGACATTGAATAATATATTATTTTAAGATGATTTGATGCTTGTCAATTGTATGATATATTCCAATAAATAGTAAGCAATTTTGTCTACATTTTATCGGCAACTTCTAGTATTAACATATATATATATACATAAAAGTAATAATTATCATTATATCTATCCTAAAAACCCATCTTAATATAGTTAATGTGTATTATTTTATATGATAGGAACACAAATATCTACATATTTACAGTAATGTGTCAAATAACATCTTTTCCTATCGACATGACATGCTCCATTTTTGATAATGTTTCAAAATGTATGTTAAAAAATGAGAACCTGTTGAGAAAGCGAACAAAAACGGAAATTAACGCATTGAAGAAAGACAGTTACTTGAAGATATTTTATTTTACTGTCAACTAATTTTCTTTTGCTTTTCTGACAATAATAATTTAAAAATGTGTTTACATTCATTGTATTAACCGTATTATAATTATATTCAAGTGTTGTCCAGAGAAAGATTGTTAGGTTTCTTATTCATTTAATATTTTTCTTTGAAGTGAATATGTAACACGCATTTATATAGTTTCATTATTAAGATTATTAGAATTCTATAGCAAAAAAAGTGTACTAAACTTGATTAATAAAATTTATATTAATGAATAGAAATGGAATTATTTATAAATTAAAAAACAAAACCTGAATAAATGATTAAAGTCTAAAAGAATCTTTTATTATTTTATATTTTTAATGATCTAATTAACAGACAGGTAACATAGTAAATTTTTCTATAGATCATATATAGTCGTATTTGACAGATATAAAATGTGTCTAGCAATAACGTCAGAATATGCTATTTTTACTTTGTTATGTAAACTCTCTCATTAGAGTTGAAAGCTTGTATTAAGTATCTCTTTATTATTATTATTATTGTAAGAGAAATAAGAAAAGTCTTTTTTGAAATCATTTATAGATAAATATTCATAGTATACAGTTATTTTAGATTTTTATATCTTTTTTTTTATGATATGGATGAAAATAAAAAACAAATGATGTTTATTGAATATATATATCTTTTTCGTCGAATAATGGCAACTATATGTTGTATATTTGGTTTACCTGGAAATATATTAACAATAATTGTTTGTATAAAAGCATTATGTCGTCGAAGAATTAATTTTGAACGAAAAGTGTTTGATCTCTATCTTGCTGAAATATCCATATTAGGTAAGTAAATTTAAATCTTATAAATTTAGAAAAGAAAAAGTATCTTTTTGATCAGAAAAACTATTTTTATGTTTTAATTTTTCATCCAGGTAGATATAATAGGTTCAATAAATCTTTTACCATGATTACTGACTTCTTCTCAAATAATATTTCTGGTTACTTAAGCAGCATTAATAAACTATAAAGTCTAATGTTCATGTCACTTTTTTTTTGATAATTTTTTTTATAGACTAATGGGCAATGTTTTTTTATACATGAATTATTTCAAAATTCATTTGAAGATTTTTATATATAATATTTTAATGCATCAAGAAACAGGAAAATTTATTAATAAATTGACTTTATTTTTGTAATACGCATGAGTATTAGAGAAAGAAAAAAATAGATGATTAATCAATAAAAATGTCTTTTTCTCCTATAAAAAAAAACAAAAAATTCTAATTTAATATACATAGAATTCTATTATTAATCTTGATAATCAAAAACGATTGATCAATTATTTGTCCCAAAAAAGAAAACAAAAGCTTAGTTGTTTTTATGTCACATTGATCTTATCATAGTTTTTTTTTTCTCTCTTAATAAATTAAATATAGACAAATGACCTTATTAGATTATATAGATGTTTGACAACCGAAACCATCAAACTTAATTATAAAGAAAAATATGACAGTTATGAAGATTTAATCTAAGTTTGCTTTAATAAAAACAAATGGATTTATAATTGATAAAATGATTCTTGATAGAAGTACAGAAAATAGAAAGGATAGAACTTTTCAGTACATATGATGACAACATAGGTCGAAGATCGCATGTATGTCGTGATTAAAATATATAGTTATTAGATGTATAGAAGAATCATGCTGAAAGCGCATCTATAACAGACCAGGGTGTTTTCTATTACCAAAGAAAAAAAATCAATTATACATTAATAGCATGTCAATGGATCGGATTAGGTTGTCAGATTCAAAAAAAAAGATTTATTTAATCATTTTCCATACTTTAATTGTAATGACCATATAATTAAGAAGTTGATAATATTTTCATACTATTCTCAATAAATACTTAAATAAAAAAATAACAATTGTTTTTCTTTTTCTTATTAGACACTTGTTTATTACTTTATTGGGTTATTGAAACATTATTTCATTATCTTTATTCAATAAATAAAAGTGAATATTTTTCCTTAATGCATATATCAGCATTTTCATGTTTCTTTTTTTACATGATAAATCGTTTATTTGCTGCACTTTGTTCGTGGTTAATTACATGTTTTACATTAATACGTTTTTTAAATATATTTCGACAATTAAATACAATACAATCAAATATAATTCTTGTTACTTGTCTTACGATTATATTTTCTATAGCAAATAGCTATTTAATTGTTACATTAGGTTATGATCGAAGACAAAAATCTCAATTAAGTGAAAATTCCTTCAGTAATAGTAATGAAAATTCTTTTAATTCAACACGTTGTTATATACGTGATGAATATGGTGATAATCCATTAACATTGTTACTTAATACACTTGTTGCTGGTTTTCTTAATCTTGTTTTACCATCTATATTAACATTAATTGTTAATATAGCTATTGTTTGCTATATTAAGCGTGTTTATAAAATGCAAAATTGTGAACAAATTTCTCGACGTTCAGATAATACAGGAGCAAATTATCGTTCAACACGTTCAACATTACTTGTTATATCAATAACATATACATTATGTTATTTACCATATTGTATTATTTATCTTCTTTTAATACAATTTGGCGATACAAATGGAACATTATTTTATTGGTCAGAAATCGCATTTATTCTACGTTATATAAGTCATTCAGTGAATTTTTATGCTTATATATTTACAAATCATCGTTTTCGTCGTGATATTATATTATTGTTACGATTTATGTTACGACCATGTTTATATATAAAGAGACGTAATCAATATAGACGAAAAGTTAAGCATAAACAAAAACAAATTGTATTTAATAATTATCGTTTTCAACCATCAACTCCATCAAATAAATTTGCAGAAAAAATTATTTGTAATTATCAACGACCAACATGTATTCGATTTCAAAACCAAAATTATTATGAACAACAAAAAGAATTAAAAACAAATGATATTTACCATAATAAAACAAAATCAACTTTACCAATGATTCCACCATCAACATCATTTGATAAATTTATGGCAAAAGGAAGAACTTAAAAAATTATACAGTGTACTCTTATTTATTTAAAAATAAATATGTTTTTACGTTAAATAGGAAATTAATTGTAATTATATATTTTACACTTCCTTGACATACGAAAATAAGGTTGTTGAGTTTACAGAAACATCTTATGACAAGTAGAAAACGTATAACAATTATTTTTATCTGATGAATAAAGAAAAAGCGAAATTTGTTGATAAAAAAAAAAGAAAGAACGGAATGACATGTTTTTATTAATTAATATATATTAAATAATTGAGAAAATTGTTAGATAACCTGCTTAGCATATATAATCTTTCTGTCAGTCTGTTATTATCATAAAACGGAAATTGACTTGTGCTTGTCTATTATATATTCTTTAATTCAGATCAATGTATTGGTACATAAAACTTGTAATTCATGTTTTATGTATGAACTTTCGACTACAATCAAATTTTATCTTAAATAATAGACTTTCCCACTAATATAATTATACTGTATTCATATTGAAATTATTAAAAACATAGCTTTTTTTCAAGAAAAATAAAAAATTCAAAAACTTTTCTTAATAACATATAACAAGAAGATAGACAATGAATAAAATCATATATTACTATTTGATAGTAATCTATTTGACAAAAAAAAAGATTGATGTTATAGGTCCATTTATTATTATTGTAATATTTTGTATTTTAATAATATTAGACATTAATAAATAACAGCGATTATCCTATATAAATACTAATGATAAATAAATGCAAAAATAAGTTCTTTTTCTATACAATAATATGGTACTATTTCAAATATGGAAAATAATCATTTTTTGAATCGTATTTTCTGATGAATTACAAGAACAATGTTATTTACATAAAAAATAATCTTATGAGGAAATACAAGATAAATCGGATTTTATGGAAATTCCTTAGGTTAAGATATAGCGTGTCGGATGTGTTTATAATGTTTGAATGTGTCATCATGATATAATTTAGTGAGCTTTTCTATTTATATAATCTGTCCTACTTATATATGAAACGAAAAGAATTGAATGAGAACATAGAGCGACTAGATGTTTATAAGATATGTATTTCAGGATTTTCTCATATTATAATGTCATGTCAGGCTGATTTGTCTTATGTCAATACAGTATTTATAATTATTTATAAAGAACATCTCTTTAAAAAAAATGAGCTATTTTGTTATGTGTTACTTTCAAGTATAGAAATCCAATTTTGTGTTTTTTTTGTTTAATGAATTGAACTGTTATATGTAAGAAAATACAAATGACGTAAGTTTCAGATCATTTGTTTAGTTTATGGGTATTCAACAAATGTGATTGGAGATATATATAATAAATCTTAAAAGCACTACTTGTGAGCATTGCCCTTTAAAATATGTATTAAATATTTTTCATTAACGATTAAAAATAATCTAAATCGATAGATAATTCATTTAGCATTGATAATAAATTAGTCTGATTAAACTTGAAGAAAGAAAATAATACAATAAAAGGACAAGTCTGCAAGTTGAATATTATTCCGTCAAGGTAGATGATATTTTATCTATTTCTAATTTCTTAAAGATCATCTCAGTATTTCTTTCTTAATAATTTTAATTATTTACAACCTTTTGATCTTCAAATTACCTAGACCTTAAAGCCTTGGCTGTTGGGCACACTAAAATGAAATGCAAATTCATTTCATAAATTCAATCTTAGCAAATTTCACCAGCTCGTTTCTTAATTTTTGTATAGATCGATCGGTAAATTAAAAGTAATAATTTATTTTATGTGTCATAACAGCTCAAAACAATTCTTATCATTCTGTTGTTTTTAGTAATGTATCAAAACAATCTTACGAGATATAAATTTTTCAAAGATTACAAGATAGTAAATCAAAGTATCAAAAAAAAAACTATTTCCTAAGAATTTCAAAGATAATTGTACTGAATAGAATTTATGAATTTTGTTCAATAAACAAAAACACAATAATATGATCCATTGTATGTAGAAACCATTAGTCAATCACGTTCAATCAAAAGTAATGGCATTCAAATCTAATTTATATTAATGATTTTTGAAACATCCCGTCAGCGATTATATGATCTTGAAAAGAACAACAAATACTCTTGTTAATTACGATATAATGGAAATATGTGCATCAAGGATTATAATTCAAGATTTTCTGCACTGAACAAATCATTTTATACAACGCCAACAAAAAACTACTTATTCTCATTTCTAGACATCTATCTTCAGTATATGATTAAAAAGTAAATTGTTAGTAATGACAGCCAAAGGTGACGCACTCATCATAAGAAGTATAATAAGATCTTAGTTTATTTTCTTTTTGAATAGCCTTAAATACTGTGGATTAAGAAAATAAAAATAAGCTGACAGAAAGCATTAATAATCATGATGATTAAAAGTTTACTGTTTTACACATTGAACTGTAGATGCTAAAGATATATTATTATATCATCTGAATAACTTCATTCTATGAGTAAGATATTTTTAAAATTGTGAAATTTTTCTACAATGTTTTTTTTTCATTTTTGTATATCATAAAATCCTAATTTGTAAACAAATAAATTCAAAGAATTACCTTCAAGAATTGAACAGCTGAAAAATCAGTTTTGTAATTATTATAAATTGTATACAATTTTGTTTCTTTTCTTTTTATTTACTTCAAAAATCGCACGAAAAAATACAGAAAAAAGAAATGGCTACAGATATATGAAAAAGAAAAAAAGAAATAACAGGACAGTGAGAACTGTAGAGATGATATATACGGTTATTTTTAACCATTGCTTGATTACATACAAAGTGAAAACTTCTAATGCATACAAAAGATCTTCTATACTAGAAAAAAAAATGGAGAATAACTACAAAGATTTGACAATGATCAAACTGATGCTTGTTTACTACAATAAAATTAAAAAAGCAAAAAAAAAAATATATAAATTAAATAAACACATTAACTTACATGTTTTTTGGCTTTATTGGCAGCCTTATCTGCGCCAGATTTGACTTTATCTGCACCACTTTTAACTGCGTCACGAGTCTTATTAATAGCTTCATCAGCCTTACGTTTTGAATCTGATGATAAATCTCGTTTCTATAAAAATAAGAATATTTACAAAAAAAAATTGAAATACTATCATAAATATTTACTGTATCTTTCACCCAGTCAGATGCTTTATTGGCTGCATCTATAAATTATAAATATAGACAAGAATAAAGTTATATAATTATAATAAAATTTACTTTTAGCAGAACTAGCAACATCATCGGCGACTATATAAATTAATAAAAATAGAAAAATAGAAATATATTAAATTAATTTACCTTCACGAGCTTTATTAGCAGCTTGACTAGCATAATCTTGAGCTGATGAAGCAGCTGATTGAGCCTAAGAAATAGAAAAAATCAATATTTTTTTTATTTATTATATAAAAATTCATACTGTTGATTTTGCTTGTTGAGCATATTCACTTGCTTTATCTTTGATTTTGTCGGTAGTTGTTTGTTCATTGCTGAAACTATCAGAACGTGATGGTCTGCCGCTACTTGGACTTCCATATCCAGAACGATTTTTTGCTTCATTAGCTGCATTTCGAAAATTGTCAGCAGCTTGATTACCTGAAAGAAAGCAAGAAATTTTCTTTTATTATTTGAGTGAATATAAAGAAAAAAAACTATCTAACCATGTTTTTTAGCATCATCAACTTTTTGATCTGAAACAAAAAAAAATTTGATTTTTTTCTTATAACATATTATTTACATAAAAGATTATTGACTTACTAGCATTGCTATCACCAGTAACAGCATCTCTAACAGTTGATGTAGCACTACTAACAGCTTCCTTAACCTTTTCAGCTGCTTGACCAAGTTGGTCAACACCTTGTTTTACATAATCCATTGGACCTTTAGCTTGTCCACTAGCGAGTGTACGTACAAAACTTGTTTGTACAACTAAAATATTCATAAAATTCAGGGTTTTTTTTTGTTAAAATAAATTTCAAATTAAAGTTACCTCGTGAACCGAAAAGAAAAGTACGTGTAAGACCACTAGCCATAATATGTACTGTTTATTAGTTTAATAAAATATATGAACAAAATTTGAAATCTGAAATATTTAACCAATATGAATATTTTGTTATATGATGTACATGTAGTACAAGAGCGAAACAAATGACATTAAGAAAAAAGTAACGTCGGTTGATCTTTATAAATACTTTCTACTCTTTGTTTTCCAGTTCCACGTGTTTTTTCCACGTGATAATATTATATCATCAAATATAAGTACGAATAAATTCTTACTAAAAACTATATTTTTTTGCGATTGAGAAAGAAGAAACTCATATTTACTAAATGACTGAAGATAGTTCTAGATCAAAAAAAGAAAAAATGACGTGGAAATAATTTTGATCAGTACTCGAAGAGACAGAAGACTAGGGCAAACAGTAGAATGTAAAAATAAACGAAATAAAAAGCGACATCTAGCTGTAATATTCTATCTACGACTATTCAAACCTTATAATCTTCGAACTGAATATAAATGTCTGGATCCATCCCCATTTAAATTTTTCTTTTTTTTTTTGTTTATATACATTCTTATATCGAAAGAGGAAAAAATGTGAGATTTTAATTGGTTTTAATTTATTATTTCTAATCCTATCAATATTAATCGAATCTAATTTCCTTAAAAATTGTTCGTTTATAAAAATATATAAAATACTTATGCCTTGTATGCGTATTGATAAATATTTTTAAATATAGTTCAGGACAAGCCATTAGAAATTAACGACATCTACCAAAATGCTCGATTGAAAAATCTTTTATTATCTCTCTAGCCGTATTTTCCTTTATTAATATTTGATAAAATCTATTTATGATCGCATAAAAATAGTTCAGTTTTTGATTGTCGAAATGCATCGACTAAAGATCAACGAATAGTAATACATAAAAGCGTTATATCAATTACAATTATCACAAGAAACAGACTAATATGTAAATAAATGATTATATATGATGATTTTGCACTATTTTTTAACTCCAAATCCTCTTCCATAACAGAAGTCCTCAGGAGCTTCTATACTGTTCAGTATTCAAAACTTTCGGAGAGGATTTCGATTTTATCCTATGATTTTTTGAAAGATTTTAAGTACCAAAGTTTTTTAAAAACCTTAAGAGAATTTCTAGAGTTTTTACGGGTTTTTCGAAGGATTTTCAAGGGGATTTTGAAATTTTAATACTGACAAATAGGAATTGAACACATTTTTAACTTAATATTATGAATTTTTATAGATTTATTCTTAAAATACTAGTAAAACTTTCCAAAAAACTCAAAAAGTTTTTTAAAATAAGGTAACCTTCTAACAGGGGAGGGGTTTAAAGGATCATAAGTCAAGGTTTAGGTAGTATTTGTATTCTATCGTGTTATAAACAGACTAATAATAATCTTATAAACGAAAATATAATTGACCGTTTACGGTACAATTAAATACCGATCATACAAATGATGAAAAGTTTATGTCAAAAAATTTCTGATAACTTTATTTATTCAATTTAATGACTGAGTTTATATTTCATAGTTTAATTTAATGATTTTACATGCACAAGGATAAAAATAACTATTGATACGATGATATTTCAAGATTTAAATATAATCTACTATTTGTATACAATAGCTAAAATAATTCTAAATAATACTTATCATGAAATTAGTAACATATACTTGTTGTATTAAATCTGGAGTTTAGCAATGATATTCTAAATAGAATTCCACGTCATCAGAATATGAACGGAAATTGATGTTTGTAACGGATATTAGATAGCGAAGAAAGCATCTGTTAAAAAGAATGGTGCATAGATTTGTACGTTCTTTTTTGACTACCATAAGAATTATTATGAAGCATCTGGAAAAAAAAATGGTAAGTAATAAAATAATAAAAGTGACATAAAATGAATATAAACCAAAATAATTTTGTAAATTGTTAAAGGTACAATAATTGAGCCTTTAAATACAGAACAAGATTCAATTCAAATCTAGTAAAATACAAAATTGCTTTGAGTAAGTCTATTCTACTGTCACAAACTACGTATATTGTAATCCTTTTTATTATTAATAGCTAACTGTTTTTTTGTTCTTAACTATGACAATCGTTTTATGTAACCTTCGATAGTATTTTCTTTCTTTTCTTCTTATTCATCCGTAACATCAGTCAGACTCGTGTTTAAATGTTTATTTAGTACATTTCGTTTTTGCATTTCCTTCATTTTTTTTTGTTTAGCTAATGTAACCTTATTATTATTTATATCTAAGCAAAACTACAAAAAGGTAAAATAATGAGTGTGTAAAAGACGTTATCATCAATATAATAAGTGTAGTATAATGTTAGTAAATAGAAGAGAAATTCTCACAAAATAGTACAAGAAATTCGATAAAATTTAAATGGATCTTCTATACTTTATAATAATTGATCTTTATAATTCGTTATATTATAAAAATCAATATCGATCAAGCGATTGATTGATTAAAATAAATTATTTTAGAAATTTTTGGTTTCTGTCAGCCATATAATTTAATAATTCAAACATGACAAGATGTCGCTTATTTCTGACAGTAATAAAATTTCAAATTTTATACATATAATTACTATTGGTGTGGAATCACTATTGCACTGTTGAACAGTAACAAAGAAAATTCAATAGAAATTTCTAAACTATTTTTCCCCATTATTTTAACTTTTAGTACAATCAATATTTCACTATATATAATTCTTCATATATTTTTTTTCAGACAAATTTCATCCTTTTTTGTCTGTTGCTAACTAAAATCAATGTCAACATCAGGTTCACGTGGTCGAGGTCGTGGAAGTATGTAATATTTACTGTATATAGATGTTTTTGGAAAGTTTAGTATCTATTTTATGGTAATATTTTAATAAAATATTTCATTTAGAAAGAGTTAGTCGACCAGATACAGGCCCACCTGAACCATATCGATCTCAATCAATAGCTATTATACCTGAGAAATTTCACCAAGAAACTAAAGAGAATGGTACAACAAATCATGGATCTTCGTCATCAGGAAGAAAAACATCTTCAGGTCAACAACGTAAATCAACATCACGTTCATCAGCAGGTCGAGCTAAATCGACACGTCCATTTAGAGAATCAATTCGTTCAGCTGTACCTGATACATCTGTTATAACAATGGCTAAACGACCTGATCGAGGTGGAACAGGTAAAATGTCGAATTTTTTTTCCTCAAAAAAATAAAAAAGCAAAATATTTTATATTAGCTGGTCAAAAATTACAAATGTATACAAATCATTTTAAATGTAATATACCTCGAACATTAAAATGTCATCAATATGATATTGAATTAGAAGCAGCTAATCGTGATGGTACATGGCGTCCAGCAAAAAAGGATGATCGTTTTTTTGTTTTAAAAAAAATTATTGATCGTGAAAATTTTCCTTTTGTTTGGTATGATGAAGGCAAAAGCCTTTATTCAATTGAATTACTTGTTGGATTTAAAAATCAATATGAAATTATGATAAAAGATAAAAAAAGTGATCGTGAACAAAAATATCGTTTAGTACTTATTAATCTTGTTAAATCTTATGATATACAAGTAAAGATTTTCATTTATTTAGTAAAAAAAAACAAAAGCAAAATATTATAATCAAATCTTTTTAGGTTCTTTGGGATTTTATTGAAAATAAAATAGCTATTCGTCCAAGAGATCCAATAAGAATACTTGAAACATTACTTAAACAGACTACTCGTGCAACAATGGTTTGTGTGAAAAATCAGTTTTATGATCGACGTCAACAATTAGATGATTTAGGTATAAATAAATTTATTCATTGATTAATTAAATTATACTTTTGTAGAAATAGATCGAAATTTACTATTTAGTTATAATTTAATACGTCAGAAAAGAATTTTGTTTTTATCAATTTTGAGAGGAGAAATATTTTCTTTTTTGTTAGAGAGAATAGATTTCAAGGGGAAGTGAAAATTGATCGAACGAAACACAATAAAATGGAAATTAGTAGCCAGTAATTGGTCGCTACGAAAATTCGCTGTTACCTAAGTTGGTTAATAAGAGTATTAGTCGACAAATTTATAATTAGACTACAAAACTAACAGTAATTATTTTAATGGAACAAAGTTAGATAAATTCTCTTTCTTGTAGAGATTGAGTCTAGTAAACATAAATTGTCTGATTGATTGCTTGTGTGTCCGCACTCCACCAATTGGTCGAACAATGATATCGAAACAAAAAAGGATTCTTTTTCCGATAAAACTCGATCAAAGCTAAACAGGATTGAGGAGCTCAAGTCTAACGTCAGTTGTGTGAAATTTTAAAGTTTGATCAAAGGTAACCGAGGAGGAGGGACTTGAACCTAACTTTAGTTTCTTTGATTGTATAAGTCAATAGCTTGAGGGTAGTTTAGAAACACGATTTCTACGAGAAAGAGCTGAGCGAGCCTTCAGGTGAGCGCTACTTGTTATTATAATGGAACAACATTAGACAAAACAAATTATTGAATACATAATAGTAAGATAGACACAAAAAAATAATGAAATAAATATGAATTTTTATATGTTTAAAATTTGGAATATATGCTACAGCATTATCCAATAAATTCATTAAACAATTATTAATGATAGTTTGTGTAGATTCATTATAGTGAATATCATGATCACGAATTTTTCTTCAAATATTTGAATTTCACTTAAACCAGCTTTTTCAAGATAATTATGGTTATTAGTTTCATATAATATAATGGTATTAAGAGAATTAGTATGAACTCGACCTTCACATTTAAGCGTTGGAGCAAATTCGTATTTCCAATAAATGTTATCATCACTTGTTTTGTTGATAGTATAACTAAAGTCATTACAGAGTAATAAACGTTTGTTTCTTTGAGTTTTACTTAATATAAATGTTGACATTTTAATGAAAACCAGGCTGAACTACTATAATATCATGATTTATATAACCTATTGATAATCTATTTTGAATCATGAAGAAATTAAGCGTATTATAAGATTCGTTATCAAGAGAATATTTTTTTTTAAATTAATCAAAACCCTATATTAAGTGATATAGGTCAGAGACGAATAATCTCTAACTTCTGATAAAATAGAGAATTTACTTATTATAGCTTTCGTCGCTTTTTTCTCATTGGAACTTTCATTTGACAATATTATTTTAATTTAGTCATGAATGTGTCGACTATTTTACATAGCGACTAATTTTCGTAGCGGCCAATTATTGGTGGTTAATTTTTATTCTGCCATTTTCCGTTGACGCAGATTTCAACTAAACGATACAAAAATAAAAACGGTTTTTGTTTTGCAATTTTGTGTTATTTCAAGCAACACTAAGATAACACGTGGATCGAGATGATCCATTGGATTTTATGATTACAAATTCAAACGACGACTCTGTGAACAATCACGCGCACACACACAGTCATTTTCAGAATTAAGAACTTGACAACATTAAAGGGAAGATCCTGTCATTTTCGTTCATTTTGAACAGTTTGTGCTGGAATCATTGAATGTTTTCTGAAAAAGAAGTCTTTATTTTCGAAGATAATCAATAGAGTTTTAGATCGAAATTAAATAGTTTGATTTCATTCCCTATAAGATCTTGATTTAAAATAATATGAAACATTTATTTCTCCTATGATTATGTCATAAAATTCTAATTCCAAGTTGATAAATCTTATTCACTGATAAATAATCATAAATTTTCTACCTATTATTTCTTTCATATATTAGATAATATTGATTATTTGACAGAATTGACAAATTATTTTGCTATCGGAAAATTATTTTTTTTTTGAAAAATAGATAAAATTTAAAAAAATTTTGTTTTAAAGGTGATGGGCGAGGTTTAGCTAGTGGTTCATATCAAGCCATGTTTCTAACTCAAATTGGTGCAACATTAAATATTAATTCAACATTTACATGTTTTTATCAACCATTTAATTTAGTTGATTTTCTTTGTGAATATCTTCAACATGATATTATTCAAGATGGTAATCTATTATTTTTGAGTTTTTTTTTCTATTCTTTTTATTTAATTATTTTCTTTTTTTAAGGTATTGATGAACGTGAACAACAATTATTATTAAGAAAAGTTCTTAAACCAATTTGGCTTGAAACTCGTCATACAGAAAGTATACGCAAATATCGTATACGTGGTTTTGGTGCATCAGCACGTCAACATACATTTCCACGTATGGTTGATGGTACAACTAATGATACCCAAGAACGTCAATCTGTTTATGATTATTTTTTTGAAAAATATAATATTAAATTAAAATTTCCAAATTTACCAACAGTTGGTAAGAATTTGAAAAAAATAAATAATTACTTCTCTTATTAAAAATTGTTTTAATTAAATTGAAAATAGAATTATATACACCTCCAAATAAAACTCAATTACATTATTTACCAATGGAATGTTGTACAATACAAGCATGGCAACGTTCAATAAAACCATTAACTACTGATCAACGAGCACGAGTAAATTTATTTTAAATCTTTATTCTTTTTTGTTTTTATAATATTTAAATTTTTTCTTTAGGTAACTAAAAAAACAGTTGTACGACCAAATCAACGATATCAAGCAATAAAAGAAATAGTTGAAAAACGTCAATTTAATGAAGATAAATATTTAAAAGAAATTGGTATGAATGTTGAAGATAAAGAAATGTTAATTGTAGAAGGAAGATTAATTGCTCCACCAGAAATTAAATATATAAGTGGACGTGATGGACAAAGTGAAGTTGTTGAACGTATTAATATTGGAAAGTTTGTATTAGAAAAATTCTTTTTTATTTCTCTTTATTAATTTAAAAAATTTGAATTAATTTCTATTCTAAAGATGGAACATTCGTAATCGGTTTCAAAAAACACGTAATATTAATACATGGGCTTGTGTAATGATTTCAGCTCAACGACCAAATCAATATCAATTATCCATTGCACAACAATTTGTTGAACATTTTCCATATGTAAATTATTATATTTTTTTTTCTTATTATAATAGAAAAATAAAGAAACAAAAATTCTAGGTTATTGAACGTTTTGGTATTTATTTTGAACCAAATCCAATAATGAAAAGTGATCCAGCTATACCACAAAAAATTCATGATCGTTTACAAGAATTAAAAGATGCAAATTGTGAAGTTGTTTTATTTATTCTTAATGGTGTTGGAGAAGATATTTATAAAACAGTTAAATATTTTGGAAATCATAAACTTGGAATTGTTACACAGTAAGTTTTCCCATATTTATATAAATAATTACTTCAGAAAATAAAATAATATAAAAAATTATTGTTATCAAGATCAGTGATTGCTCTTTACAGATTTACACTGTATATATGAATGATTCTAGTGTCTATTGTACCGGTTCTTTTTTCTACAAAGATGTATGAAAAGAAAAGTGAATAATGGCATTTAAAAGTATCATTATCTGATAGAGAGTGCTTTGAAAAATAAGAAAAGTGGTTTTTTGCAAATGATCAATTTTTTCTTTTATCTGATTCAGAAATTGAAAGATTTCTAAAAACTTATTCAGAAGATCTTTTATCTTATTTGAATAAGAAATTATGGTATCTAGAAAATAGCATGATTTTATAGATTTCAAAACGTTTCCTATTGAGTAACATACCTAGAAACAGTACGAAAATAACTTATTTTGGACAATCGTTTTTTTCAGTCTTTCACTCAAATAGAAAAGTGATGTCATTTAGAGAATAGAATACTTCAAGGTATTTTTTAATAACTTTCTTCAGAACTACGTATGGATCGGTCAAGAGATAGGTGTAACGAGCGTAACAAATTGTGTGTCGTACATCGGTGGACGCTAGTAAGACGTGAATTTTTCAAAAACGCCATAAGGTAGTAACCTATGGTTTTCAACAGTCCAAAGCGACTAAATCAATTAATCATTTTATGGAGAAAGATTTGACTTGAAGTATTTGTTAGCTTCATATTAGACTCACTGGAGATGAAACACGTTTTTTCTTGTTTTCTACAACTACGTAGTAACAGAATAGAAAATTTCTTTGTTATGTCGACAACTAAAGCAAGGATAAAGTTATGAATACATAGAGCATTCAAAAATAACATAGGAAAGTTAATACATGATTTACACTTTCAATTTGAAGTCAAAAAAAGAAAGAAGAAAATAGACGTATGATGAACAATCATAAAAACACGTGAAATAGATGAAAAACTAGTTTATTTTCTAAACTATTCGTAAGCGATAAATCTCAAACGATTTGAGTAAATAGGAGTTGAGATTAAGACAAGACCATTTTTGATAGTCAAATAGTACAATAAATACTAGAATCATTCATAAATATGCTATGCTTTCAGGCTAATCTTAACGGAAGAAGACGACTTGAGTATTTCATTTTTTCTTTTGAATCATGAAAAAAATTCGTTTTTTTGCAACGCTATCTTTTGCATTCTGTAAGAAAAGTAAACTCTTTTTTTTAGATGTACGGATTTTGTTGCTATTGCAAAAAATATCAATAAACTTGATATGGTATGAAAATTTTTTCTTTTTTTAAATTTCTATTAATATGTAAATATCACAATTATTAGTATTTGCAAAATCTTGTACAAAAATTTAATGCAAAACTTGGTGGTGTTAATGGTATGGTATCATTAGCTCGAGCATTAACATCATCATCAACAAAAGATGATATATTTATGTTTTTTGGTGCTGATGTAACTCATACAACATGTTCTAGAGATAAACCATCAATTGCAGCTGTTATTGGTTCAATTGATTCGACAAGTTAGTTGAAATTTTTCTTTTTTCTTTTGATTTTAAAATAATAATATATTTAGGTACACAATATGCATCACGTGTTAGTGAACAATATCCAGCACGTGGAAGAATTTCATTAGAAATTATTAAAGATTTATATCAAATGGCAACAGATTTATTAAAATTATTTGCACAAAAAAATGGATGTTTTCCAAATAAAATTGTTTTTTATCGTGATGGTAAATTGAATTATTTTAGTAGCTTTAATTAATTATTTATTTTATTTAGGTGTCGATGATGGACACTTTCAAAAAGTACTTGATAATGAAGTTCGAGCATTACAAAATGCTTGTAAAGGTATGATTTTTAAATGACTTATATTTAGTTGAGCAATAATTTATTTAAACTAAAAATAAATTTTATATATTTCGTGACGATTTCGATGACATGAATATTGATCTGTTAGATCAATCACTTAGTAACAAAGAGTAATATATAATTTCATTTAATTATACAAAAATGACTCAACCACAAAGCGTAGCACAATATATTTCTGATAGTGAAAGTGATAATGACATGAAACTGTCGTCTTATAGGTAACAGTGAAGAAGTTTAAAAAAAAAGAAACTAAAACAGACGAAATATGGATTCCGGTATGCATATATCTTTGTTATTTTCAATTGAAAACTTTTTATTTTTCTAATGCTTAAATAAATACTAATTTTTTTAATTAGATTTTATATAAAACATATTTTTTCATTATTTTAGCTCTTTACATGAGTAATCCATTACCAAAAATTACTTTTATTATTGTTAAAAAACGTCATAATACACGTTTTTTTATTCGAGAACCAAATCCAAATCCAAATATAAAAATGATGAATAATGTTCAACCTGGTAAATATAACTATAATAAAGAAATATTTATATTATATTTAATATTATATAGGTACGGTTGTTGATACCGATATTGTTCATCCACAAGGTTTTGATTTTTATTTAAATAGTCATGCTGCTATACAAGGTATGTTTAATTTTGAAATAAAAAAATTTTAAAAACAATATATTGTATTTTTTAAGGAACATCTCGACCAATTTTATATCATGTTTTATATGATGAAATTGGTTTTTCATCTGATGAAATACAATCTTTAACTTATTATCTTTGTCATTCCGATGTACGTTGTACAAAAGCTGTATCCGTACCAGCACCTGTTCATTATGCACATTTGGCTGCATATCAATCTCGTGATGCGGATAATTATGAGAATGATCGAAGAAGTAGTATAGGAGGGTAAAAAACTTCTTTTTGTATTAAACAAAAACAAAAATGTTTTTTTTTTATTTTGTTTCATATAGAGATTTCGACGATGATGATCTAATTGATGGTACTGGTTCGATAACATTACAAGAAGTAGAAACAAGACTTATTCAATTAGATCCATCTATTCAAGATACCATGTGGTATGTTTAAGCAAGAATATTTGACAAATTAGACAATTTTCATGATTTTGTTTTGGCACTCGATGGATTCATATAACTGTTTATGTGATAAATAACTCGAGTTTGTTGTGATTCTATTGAAAATTATGATAGTTCTCATCCGCTATTTTGAAAGTTTTTATAGGTTTTTTTTATTATTATTATTGAACGTATGTTAATTTTCATCGAAAGAAACAAAGAACAGTCAGAGAAAGAAAATATGAAAATTTTTTTTTCTATTATTTCTGTTTGAAAACAATAAAAACGTAGATGCGTTTCAATTTTGAGATAATGAATTCATTTCTTCAAATATTTTCATTTCAACAACAACATAATGATTTCGATATTTTTTAAATATTAATTTCATCTTTCTCTTCTAAATAATTAATTCCTATGAAATACTATCTTATATGAGTATGAACCTCAGATATCTATCTCAATTGGTTATAAACAAGTTCTGATATAAGATCAACGATTCTTTTTGAAAAATACTATTTAATGCATTATATAGATCATCTATTTAATCATATATTCTATCAAATAAATTTTATCCTTAAAGTGAAAAAGATTTAGATTAAAGCCATATATCTAAGAGCCGTTTTCAAAATTTAACGCAACAAAAGCACACAAACAAAACAGATTCATGCTAATTCGAAAATTTCAATGTCCAATGCCATGAAATTGCTAGATCCAATAAAGGTAGTATTGCCTTTCCCAGTTGTATCAGTATATGAATCTGGAAAATTTATGCTTGAATTACTCTACTTACCATTGTTTAACAAGTAAAGATCACAATCTGAGTCAAACGTAGGTCTATAATCAATATTATAGTAAACAGCATTTCCTGCGTTGACAGGATTAATTAGATATTTAGTCAATGAAATGTTATGAGGATTTGTCAAAGTGAACAAAAATACTGTAGTATCATTCTTGTAATTATTATCAGAAGACCGTGTAACAGTTGTATAACTTCCAAAGAGAAACTTTTCTGTTCGACATCAAGCAACGTTTCAATTAGAAAAGCATCACTTATCAGTATATCGCCAAAAGTATGTATATAAAAATATTCAACTTCGAAAATAATATTACGCGAAAGTGATTCATTTTTTCATCACATCTTTTGACACTACATCTGTACACATATGTTTAATAATATAAGTGAAAATTTGACCATTCTAATCGACAAAAATACTTTTACCAATATCATCTAATTCGAATTCGAATTTTTCACGTGTTAGAATATCGATACTTGTTGTATATCTATCTTTACCAACGTTGAGTATGATCTTTTCTTTGAGCAATGTTTTTGTAAATTTAACCTTCACATCATTCTACTCTTCTTGTTCATTCAAAGTATTGGCGTATTTTTCTTCCACTATTTTGGTTGTTTTGATTGGCCTAAGATAGAGCTTTACTGTCTCTGCAATGCATCCACTATACTTTTTTTTAATTTGGTATTTACTACATTGCGTACTTTATTAAAAGACACTTTTAGTTTATCAGGACCTTCGCCAAATGTATTATGAGAATCTAACAATAGTTTGTTTGATCTTTTCTTGTACTACAGTGGTTTTTATTGCAAAATCTACTCCTATTTCAACAAAAAAAGCAGATATTTAACATAAAAGGTATTTCTTATGTATGTGTTCGTTTTTAAAGCTTCAGAGATGGTATTTATGTTCTTATCTTTCGTCATCACTTGTCACTACTAAAATCAAAAATGATGTCCTGATTAAACCATGAAAAAAGTCAAGTCAATAATTCAATGAATCATCATAAAATAATTCATCGATTTAACTGATATGCTATGCTAATACTCTTTATTGTTCTGATCAAAAATACAGATCACCTACTCTAACAAAAATATATATTATCAAAAACATATCGACTGCCATAGTCATTACAAGAAATAGAATTTGCACTTGATCTTGCTCGCATATTTAAAATAAATTGGATTGTTTTAATTTTAGTTTTTGTTTATATATCTTATAATTGGCTATAGAGTTATTATTCAGTTATTTACATTGTACTGTGTTAGTTCTTTTCTTTATACATATTTGAAAATAATTCGGATGAGCAGATTAAACAATTTTATGAAGAATATGCATGAAATGTAATCAATGATAGTCAATTTAATCATCTAAAATAGAGATTGATGATCACTGTTGACAAATATTATCGATTCTTATAAGCCTCGATGTAATTTTTGTTAAATGATAAAAAAAACTATAACTATCAAATTTATACATACATTTTATTTATCATAAGAATTTTAATTTTTAGCAGACATATAAAAATTTTGAGAATTTATTATTTGCTAAGTTCAGCATACTATTTATTGGCATTTATCAAATGTATATGTTATTCACATTCGTTTAAAAACACTACTTAAATTGTACATTCGATTTTCTTTTGTTGAACATTATAAACAAGTTTTCTTCACGAAAATTGATCATTATCATGTATGAAGTCATTACAAATAAGCCTTAAAGATTTGAGTTAAAATATATCGGTTTTAACTAAATTGAAGATGTTATATTTGTTACAATTTAATTCATTGATATTTTTTATATATTTTGCGGGTATTCGTACATTTATTCTTCAGTTCAATTGAATAGATTCTGTACATAAATCTTTCTTACTTCTTTTTCTAATCGATGTCAATGATGAAACCTATACAGATTGTTGGTTTTACACCTTTAGGTGTTATTTTAGCAGAACGATTAAGTTATTCTCAAACTAATAATATAAGTGTTATCGAACAATCATCACATTTATCGAAAGACATTCATTGGCAAAGTGTTAGTCTTTTATGTTTGATTAATTTACTAAAACAATGTCGAATGTTACTTTCAAACGATTCAAAAAAGTTTGGTGTGAATGTACAAAGTATAAAAATGAATGAACAACTTGTTTATTCATATATAAAATTAGCAACAAAACGTGTTCAAAAATATTATTTAACATTATTACAAAAGCGTCAAGTTAAATTCATATTAATTAATGATCTGATTGAGAATGATGAAGAATCGAAAGAATTTCCATCAGATATTCATGTATATAATGATGAAGAAGAAACAGATTCGAATTCCTTATACAATGATTCAACTAAATCATGTAAACGATTGCTTAACAATGATGATTTTGAATATACATCGAAAAAAATATGGCAATCATATTTTCATCCGTCAACGGAAAATATATTTCCATTTTCTAATGAAAATTATTCAACATATGTAACTTATGGTTATTCATCTCATCCAGAATTTAATCAAAGTCTTCGTTTAAATTCATTTCATGCTATTTTTCAGTATCTTTTACAATATCCCTCACTTAAATTAATTGGTTCTGATATATTTGCATTTGAATTTGCTCATCTTTTATCATCACTTGGTCATAATCAAATTTATTTCTATCGAATGAATCCAAACGAAACATCATTATTACCTATTACAGAAACAAATTCTGTTTTAGTTATGCTTTTTCAAATTTTTTCTAAATTTATTCACGAACCATTAATACAAACAGATTTCAATGAAAAACATCGATCAACATTACATATTATTGAACAATTTCATCAATTTAAAATCAATCAAAATGCTGAAGGACGATTAGAATATGAAAAATTTACAGAGCCAACAATGCCTACAACTCGAACACTAGAAGAAACAAAGAAATATAAACGAACATATTTAGAAACATTTCGACAACAAACTCAAGAATCATTTACAAAACTTAATCAATCAAATATTCATATTGGTATAATAAATTTTTTTATTTTTCATACACAATTTCATTTATTCAAGATACAATTATTAATGATAAAGAAATACCATTAGATCATTTTTCACCATCTTCTACTTTTTTCATTTTAACTGATATAATTACATCTTCTAATATAAATACTTATACAAAACTACCACCACCATTTCCAAAAGCAATTCGTACTTTTAATAGTACACCTGGTTCATTAATTAAAAATACATATGAAACATTACGAATAATTTCTAATGATAAAACTATTCCACATCTGACCAATATCTTTCTATCAGTTGATCATGAACTCTGTGTCATACAAAATCCAACAACTGGTAAATTTAAATATCTACTAAATTTTTTTTCCTTATTGTTCAGTCATTTTAGTTAAAAATGGTGAGTTTGGAATAGATAAAATTATTCAATCACAACAACATGATTTGCAACAACCCATAGAAAATCTACATAATTTACATAAAATTCTACAACGACCCATTAATCAAATGGGTCAAGTAAATATAAATTTTTTTTATTTCTTCTTAAAATCTTTTTATTATTAAAACTTTTCTTATAGTTAATATTATATGAATCTCAATTATTTCAAAATGATGCAATTGATCTACAATCATTATTACTCTTATTTAATACTCAACAAGAAATTCCTAAAAATGAACTTATGTTTTTATTTCATAATGAATATGATTGGCATAATCTATTAGTGTTGCCTGATCGTATGACACTTAAAAATAACAATTAATGTAACCACATATTATAATAAACGGACAGTATTGCACGCAATCTATGGACAAATGACACGATTGGTCTCTGTTACCATCAGCTGTATTTATTTTTTTTTCTATCATGTTTCTCTATATTATAAACATGTTCAAACTATATAAATAATCTTTATAGTGTCCCTGTTGTATTTACATTTAGAATAGTTCGAATTTCTATTTTCCTCATTTCATAACAAAATTATGTAATTAATTGATGTAATTGTAAAAGGGCAGTGACGAAATTATGTATGATATCTGGAGAATAGATATTTAATAATGTAGTTGTTGATGTGTTATGTATTTGATTATATTAAGAAAAATTTTCAGAATACAATGTTATTTATTATAAGTTATATATAACTAACGAAGGACAGTTTTTATTATCCTTGAATAAGGATGTAGACCTTCAAGGTGATTCAAATTTGACCTTTTTTTTTTTTTTGTTTAGACAAGAACCTGAGAACAATTATTTTATAAAATTGTTTTGTATGTTAGATGTAGGATGAGATAATGACAGTGGATTTTTTCTTTTTTTTTTTTAATGTAAATTTTCGTTTATTTATTTTCAAGTATCTCAATAGATTTATTTTAAAATCATCTGTTGTGATTAATTTTCTTCTTCATGATTATTTTTAGATCTTTTGATTTTATTCTTTCTCTCTTCATCTTGTGAATCAATCATCGATAGTCAAGTGAGTAATACTACTAGTAGTATCAATATCGATTTATTCACGCGTATGTGCTTTTACATTGGAATATGATTGCCGCCGCCGTCTAGATTATAAACGATTAATTGATTTGTTTTGTTCGTGTTATTTTTTCGGATCAGTTCATCTATATTTTTATCATCTATCTATTGTCATTCGGCGTATAAAGTGATTGCTTCTCACCAATTATTTACTATTGAAGCAAGAGAGATAGATGAACAAGTTATATGTATACATAGAGATTTCTAAATAGATCAAACAATATAGGCCGATGTTATTATAGAATTAATAATCATGAATAGAAACATATTGTTATCTATCATTGTATGTATAATGATACCTGTTATTGTTCACAATAAAGATGTAAAACTAATGAATAAGTCTTTTGTTGACAATAGTCTGATTGACAATGTAATTTGCTCAGACGACAGAAGACAACAACAAGTTCAGATAGACAGACATAGCATATGTATATCCGTGTGTGACGAACTTGACAGTTGAGAGTAAATCACGGTCAGACTGACAGCAACAGATTCTTTATCTCAACAGGGAAGCTCTCACACTTGTTGATTCATTCAAATTTTACCATCTGCATGTCCTTATGTACAATGTTCAAGATATAAATTTATTCATTCATATCATGCCGTGATGATGATTGAATTGCTGCTCATTTGACAAATTTTCTTTTTCTTGAGCAAATTCATTTACTCACGGCATATATATATATATTCATATATAGGTTTAAATTTTCATTATTTTGTTCATCTACCATCAATAATCAGTTGTTATATATATATACATATAAAGATACATATAAAAGTGTTTCATATTCTTCTATGCTCTTGTATTTTTTTCTTCTTTACGCTGTCTCTCTCTCTCTTTACTCGCTTCTCTCTTTTTCTTTACGTCTCTTTTTCTCTCTTCTTTCGATGTTTGTTCGGCTAATACATAGCAAAAAAGAAAAGGCAAGCGTAGTATATACGAGTAACACAATGAAGGTGTAAAGTCAAAATTAGTTCTTCATATATTTATACAAGTTAATGATGACATCGTCGGTATCATCTTCACCTTTATCTTATTCACTAACACCAAGTCCTGAATTAATCAAAATAAGATCAAATCATAAATCTTATCATATTGAAATCGGACTTATTATTCTATTTCTTTGTTTAACTATTCCAAGTTTATTTTTTCTAACATTTATTTATCGACGACAAATAAATTCTATTCCAACAACATCAACAACAACATATGATTCAAATTTTTTTACATCATCATTTAATAAAAATTTCTATCGTAAATCTTTAATTAATTATCCACAAGCACGCTGTATGGATGATAGTATAGCATCATATTATATACGTTTAACAAATAATAATAATTCACGTTGGTTAATTTATTTTGATGGTGGTTGGTTTTGTTATTCAAAAGAATCATGTCATTTTCGTCGAATATATTCACCTAATTTAATAACATCAAATCATTTAAATGAAAAAAAATCTTTAATAGGAATATTTTCATCATTAAAACAATATAATATTATTTATGTACCTTATTGTTCATCAGATTTATGGTCTGGTTCATCAAATATAAGTCATTCACATGGTTATGATATATTTCACGCAATATTTGACGATTTAAAATTTGATAGAAATTTTCAAAAAGCTAAACAAATTATATTTACAGGTTTTTCAGCCGGTGGTCTTGGTCTTTTATTAAATTTACCTAATTTATTAATGAAATTTTCTCTACATATTGATCTTCGTGTTATTATTGATTCCGGTTGGTTTATTGATTATCCAGGTAGTATTAATGGTATATCAAAAATAAATGAAGGAATGATTTATTGGAATACACAAATTCCTTCATCATGTCAATTAAAACCACAATATAAATGTTTCTTAGGTAGTGAAGCTATTCGTTTATTTCCTTCTCATGTATCAATATTAATTATACAATCACTATTTGATCAAACACAATTACATTTAGATAAATTAAATATAAATTCTAATGATTTTTCTATAAAACTTATTGAAAATCTTCGTCAATCAAGTAATCGTATATCGATATTTGCACCAGCATGTTCATTACATGGATTTTTATTTCGTTCATTATGGTCACAATTTGATATTGAACAAAAAACACTTGCATCTGTACTTAATATATGGTTAAAAAGAAAAAAAAGAACTCATCTTCAATTAATTGATCATCGTTTTGATTCAAGCTTTTGTCCACAAAGAGAAGATGATGATGAGATATAATCATCATTCGTTTTCTTCTTTCTTTATTGTTGTAATTGTCTGTAAGCATTTTCTCTTCTTTCTTTTTTTCTTATTCTTTCTTTTCTTTTTGTATATTTCACGAAAAATGAATATAATGAGACAGAACAGTATTTAAAATGAAATTGTTTATTTAACAAGTAAACACGTTCACACTTGAAAATATACATTTTCATAATCGATCATCATGTTATTTGAAAAAGCATTCATTTTTGTATGTTAATCTGATGCCGCTTTTAGTCACCAATTTGAAAAGCTACTTTCAAAACGATTACCGCGCATGTGTGTACCGCCATATGGAAGAAGGGGGGGGGGGGAGAGAAGACGATTAAGTTACCGAGAGAATTATACATGTATACGTATGTACATATAACTTAGAGACAAAAAAAAAATCAAAACGTCATCAGTCGGACCCTTGATGGAATGTAGGTTGTTATTCTTTCAATAGTAGTGGTGGCGTCGGCGACAACGACTGCGATAAGAGAATTAATTGAAACCGTACAAAATGAATTACATCACGAAAGAAATCGTGTTTGCTACCTGTCATGAATATCATACAATCATCATTAGTGAATCGTTGTCTGTTAGAATAGAGTAAGATTATGATCATTAGTGTAAGCGAGAGTCCAAGTATACGCTTGAGAATTGCGTAAGAAGATCATCTTATGTTATATTCATTCGTTTTTTCTTCTTGTCTATTTTTTAACTCACGCTTTAACCCCTATTAGTGATAGAATGGCAATGACGAAACGTGTAAAGAAGCGAAGACAAGATAAAACAGACAGTGGGGGTGCAAAATGATTATCTCACACATTTTTTTGTAAACATACGTCGTCATGGGATAGAACTATTGTCGACGAATATATATATATATATATATATATCTATATATATACATACATGCATCACTGTCATGTAAGAGATGCCACAATGACAAATATGATTGACAGCGAACAGAGTAGAAGATAAGACTTCCAACGGAGTTCATTGTTAATGCTCATTTATGTACACATTTTATTGAATAAGGTTGTTAAAACAGCTTTTATTTCTGTTATTCTTCTGCCACATAACAAATGCTAACGTAGGAAAAAAAAAACAATGCAAACTTAAAATTTTGTTACTTCATATTTAAAGTAAGCAAATGAAGAGAAATATATACTTTAAACAGCCGGATATTGATCTCGTCAGTGTCAAGTGACGATGCACACGATGTGAAAATATGTCCATCCGAATATATGTATTGACAAATGTGTGAGCGTGTCGTTTTCACACACATATGTATATATTCATCGAGATTCCTGGTTACATACAACTTCAACTTTTTTTTGGAGAGTGAGTGTGAGTATACATGTATACATACAAATCTCTGCAGTCTATATTTGAATAGAACAATTCATTACATATGGGAATTTTAGATAGTGATCTTCTAACATATGCCTATAACAAAGAGAATAATGTTGGAAATAAAACTCGTAAGCATATATAATGATGAATGCTTTTAGAATAGATATAGATAGAAGAGTAGTACCGCCAATGTATTATATATATATATATATATATACTACCGTTTGATAGTTACTATTGACATTGAAGAGAAAACATATTAAGGATGCACTATATAAAATAAAAATGAAAATAGAGTGTATCTTCTTGTAACAACTTGAATCCATTAACGCACATACACTCAAGAGGATTTTTAAGAGAAAGAAAAATCTCGTATTACTTAATACAAATATGCACGTAGAGATTGAGTGTCTCGTCTAGTCTTGTCTTGAGACATGCACATATATATAGATGATTTTATGTAGTACACGACTAGATCGAGTGGACAGATAAGAATGTCTCACAACGAAAGATTGTTCTTTCATTTTTGTGTATATAGACATCCTTGATAGATATTAATTTGTTCATTTTATATTAACAGTAAGAAAAAATAAGAGATTCATTTTCTACACTGTAATTCGAGTTGATGAGAGAAAGGTTGAACAATGTGATCAAATTAGAAATGTGATGACAGGTCACACTCAATTCTCATGTACAACCCATTTAATTGTAGAGTATAAACCAAGAAAACAAAAAACGAACGACTATGTATACATTCAATTTGTCATCATTCGATTCAACAATGAACAACAAAAGTAATAGCGGTATTGACATACCGAGTAAATTGAATATTGAAGAATGTTCAATAAATGAATTAAAAAGAAAAATTGCTGAGATACTTTCATTACAAGATAATTCATTTGGTACGTGAAATATTTATTTTTCTACAATAAAAGAAAATAGAATTTTCGTTTGTCAATGAATAAATATAGATGTCTATTGTCAAGGTGTTCAGTTAATTGGAGATGATAAAAATCTAAATGATTATGAAATTGAAAATGAAGATAATTTAGTGATTGTACCGAAAGTTAAATTACCTCATGAATCCTTCATGACAACTTCAGCTGGTAAAAGGTTTTAATAAAAAAAAATAGCTCAATTAAAAATTTTTTTTTTGAATGAACAGGATTACCCGGTAAAAGTGAACTTCATCAAAGTTCGAAAACGATCGAAAAATCAGCTACTCCAAATGAATTTCATCGAGTAAGAAAAGCTAATCGATAATGTTTATATTTCGTTTTTTTTTAAATTAAATTAGTTATATTGGTTGATGAAAACACCAGAGTTTTGGCGAAGAATTACTCAAGTATTACCTGAACTACTGCTTGATTCAAGTGCATTAGGTGATATAGTTAGAAAAATAGTACTATGGATCTAATAGAAATCTTCTATTTCAATTAGGTCTATGTGAAGATTCAGTACTTTTCTGTCAAAATTATAACGTTAAACGTCTTACAGAAATTGTACAAGCTAATCCATTATTGTATAAAGTAGTTGCTCAAGTACTAAAAGAATGGACATCAACTAGTAATACAACTAATTCTAATGATGTACAATTATCACCTGGTAAATTTTTTTTTTCAATAAGAATTTTTCGATATGATTGTATGTTATTATGTAGCTGCTTACTTTTTGAATGGTAGCCCTCATTTAATCGAACCAGCCGCACCACGTCAGCCAACATTTAATGTAATGCCTCGTCGTATAACGAATGAAGATTTTTATCGTGCACTTGAACAAACAAATCGATCAGCAACTACTTCTCGTTCATCGAATATTCCACTTCAACAAACACCAAGAGCATCAAATCGTCGTAATATAATTAGTATGGATCAATTAAGAAATGTTTTGCAGCGAACGACAACGCCATCAACAACAAATCCGCAAACGCCAATAACAACAATGGATAGTACTGGAAGTGAACCAGCAAATGCACATGTACTTCTAGATCAAATGCTTGCTATGGGTCTAACAGATGAAACAGCTAATCGACAAGCACTTGAAGCAACGAATTGGGACTTAAAAGCAGCTCTTGATTTGTTACTTGGATAAAGTTTATAAATAAAGTATAATTCAGAATTTAAAAATATGATTATAAGCCTGTATATAACAACCATGAAAGAGAATCTGTATAAGAGAAAAATTTTCTCATCTTTTGAGGTTAGATATTATATGAATTTCCACTCTATCAGATGTTGAATAATATAGACAAGATTCAAAAGTTTACGACTATGAACACGAAATAGAATCTAATTAGAAATTCTTGTCATTCAATGATGCATCTTCAATGAAATCAATATTGATGAAATTAATCATTTTAGAGAGTATCAAATACGATTTTAGATCATTTATTTCAAAATATGTATTAATCAAATATATACTACTTTTCTTTTAAATTAGGTGCATAATAAATATTTGTTCAACAAAGACTATTGTCCTTTCTTCTTACGTATAAATCTCGATCAATTAAATGTGGTAGACTTACAAGAATTTGTTCTTTCAGCAATTTTCCTGTTTAGCAACTCATGTACAAAATTTGTCAAACAGTTAATGCTTTTTAGACATATCAATGCATAGGAAGTCGAAAAAAATGAATTTGTAGATGTTTTTTTTGAATAGATTACTTAAGTAACTTGACGAAAATAATTCAGAAACAATAACACTTGGATAGTTTCACTATTTTCAGTATGGTTAATAATAATAAGTTGAATATCATTATTGTTGAATTTTTTAATTGTACTGTTAATCTATTCCTAGAACATACTTCTTGAAAGATATCTAAAAACATACATTCACAAAATTGAAATATAAATAGCTGAAAGATATTCAACAGTTAAATATATAAAATTGTCGCTTTATTGATTTTAGATATTTATCAATAAAATTAACAGTAATAAGGATAAAAAATTATTTGATAGCATTGTGTAAGTGTTTGGAATGTAAATTTATAGATTTTCATATTTCTTATTCATACATCTAGTCATAGTACAACAAAAACTGAAACAAAACTATAGATATAACACACGAAGGATTATAATGACTGAAATGAGATAAACGTTTCAAAAGAGAAAAAAAGCATATAGTTCATAGTTGACTATGCCATCAGCATTTAATTCTTATGCAACAAAATCCTTTCTTTATGATTGAATTTATAGCATACCAATTGTTATACCCACAAATCTGAAAATATATAGCAAAATTATTGATAAATTCTTTCAAGAAAAGAGTCTAGATATATAATCGACATATTATTAGCTTTTTAGTCAACAAATGATGTTTAGTGATTTTAAAATTAAAAAATTAAAAGATTTTTTCGATGGAGCACAACATCTGTTCATGCTAAGCGTATAAGTTTGGAAAGTAAACACTTCAACACTGATACTAACTGTAAAAACAGAAAATTGTTAGATCAATCGTTATGTAATTTAAGAATTTATCAGACGATGAAACCATATTGAACTAAAGAATTTCACATCATTCTTGAAAATTTGATAATCGTTAGTAAACTAATATAAATCGACCCATATTCGATTATTTATAAAATATTGGTGATATTAATGCCAAATTAGCTATTTCATAACAAGCATGATCAGATGCTAGACTGGATAAAAATATTAGTTACTGGAATGACTGTAGTTGATGAATTAAGTGTAATAATATCCAGGATAATCAAGATGGATTTGTTTGTAATATGTTTTCAAAAAAACAGAGAAAAACGGCATCTTTTTCATAGCGACCGGTGTTAGGGGCCAAACAGGCCGACTAATTTGAAGTGAATTAAGGTTCCCTTCCTTCTAAAAAAATATCAATTTTCGTCAAAAATTTCGAAATTGAGATAAACGTGTCAGAAGATAGCCCGTCTTCAGAATTTTTACAAATAATATGAATTTTTTTTTGGCATTCCAGTTCTAGCAAGATTTCCGGTGATTTTCGCGGTGTACTACCTGAAAAAGAGACTATTTTCGAAAAAAAACGAAAAAGATTTTTCATTTCTTCTCACTTTACGTTTTTTTGATGTTTTGTCCAGGATTTCTCGATCCAGATTCGTGCAACATATTTAAATTTTTTTTGTTAGAGAACTATTAAGTCATGCTTGCCTAAAGCTTAAATGCAAGAGACAGATTGAGTAATTCTTCACCATTTTGTTAATATTAATGTCCACGTTTATCATTTATTTAGGCAAAGGATATGTAATTTATATTCACGCTTGTTCTTTATGCGTTCTCGTTGTTAAATTATATATTGTCTCAACCGGACGAAAAAGAAAATTTGTCTACCTTCATAACCATTAGTATGAAGCACTAGAAACTTCTGGTTAAGGCTTAAAACGATTCTTCCTGTACAATTATGGGAAAGACTATAAAAAAGAATAGCAATATTTAATAAGTACAATAATAAATTTTTATATCAAAAATAAGTTTTGAAGTAAATATTTTTTGTTAAAGACAAGATAAAAAGTCAATTAATTTACCAGAGAACTCTTTTTGAGCCGATGCTTAATAAATTTCTGCAGTGTTCACAATGAAAAAAAAAATTTAGAATAATAGAGCGCGAAACATATTTTATTCAAGGATTCTCTTCATTCAACAATGCATCTTCATTTTAATTCAAGTATTCTTGATTACATACATCTGACACCACCAAGTTGGTCAATTACAACAACTACAATGAAACTTTGTTCAATTCTATTTACATTACTTGATTTTGATAAAACTAATCGTCTTGAAGAATATCATATACGTGCATTACTTATTTATCTTACAAATATACATAAAAATCAATTGTCAACTATTTTTTATAAATTTGGTATAAAACAAAAATTTTCAATATTAAAATTAAAATTTTTTTTCTTTGTAAAGATCTCGATCGATCAGGTGCTATGGAATTAGAAGAATTTTTTCTTTTAATCAGTCTTCTTATAGCAAATAAAGTACAATATTTTATTAAAAATATAGTTGTATTCATCAAATTTTTTTTTTTCTAGGATAAAAAAGAAAAAGAATTTATGCATGCTCATTCAAAAACTGTTTTTGAATTACTTGATGAAGACAGTTCAGGTGCAATAACTGTTGAGGAATTTCAACGTCTTGGTTTTTTATTTAATCTTGATAATAGAGAAATTCGTTTTATATTTAAAGATTTTGATATAAGTGGTGATGATGCACTTGACTATTCAGAATTTCGTATGTTTACATTAGCTTGTATTAATAAACAAAAATCAATGAAAAAGAAACGTTTTAAAACATTACTTCAACGTCGTTTTAATTTTCTTGCAAAACAACGACAACCAATTCTTAAATATATTAATAAAACAATCAATGAATGTGTTCCGTAAGTTACATGATATTTAGAAAGAATAAAATCTGTATAAGAAGAGGAAAGCTATGAAAAAATTCTCTTTATTAAATCCAGAAAGATTTTAATATTTATCATTCATATTTTATAATTATAAAAAAAAAAATAGGAGTTAGAATATTTCTTTTTCAGAGGTCTCATTGTCTACGAGCAAGATGATAATATTCCTTGTATTACTCTTCCAATGGATCTAAAATTTCGTTGTGTACAATCAAATCCATATTATAAAATGACAGATTCTATTGGTACAGATTCGTTATTTATGAAAACATCAAATTATGATCAAGAAATTATTTCTGATGTTTTTACATCAATTGATGTTCCATACACAAGTAATTCTCGATCGACAACAAAATCACAATCTTTTATTCAAAATGATTATTCATCATTTAACAATGAAAAATATTAAATACCTCTTTCAAGTTACTGATGTTATAATATCAGAGTATAAATTTATTTTGGTGTATGTGTTTTAGAAGTTTTCGTACTGCTAGATTTAATCGGTCGCTGTTTTTCTACTTGTGGACTTGATGTTTTTTGTTCTTCAGTAGTATTTTGAATTTTTCGAATTTCTTCTTTCATATATGTTTGAACTAATTTACGAACTTCTGCCAATTGAGAATTAGTTTCATCGTCTACAGGAATAATTTAATAGATATTGTTCAAATAAAATTCTTCTTTTCTATTACCTTCTTGTTGCTGATTTTGTTTTTCTTCATTATCTTGAACTATATTAACATGTTCGGTTTCTGTTGTTTTGACAGCTTCTTCTTCATTTTCTTCTTCTGTTTTCGGTAATTGTCGAGTCATTCCTTCATAAGTAAATTTTAAATTGAAATCAATCTGTATAAAAAACACAAAGAAAATTTATTCTTTGTGTTACTTTATGAGAATATATTTACTGATGGAGTAAAAATATATTTATACATTTTAAAATGACGAAAATAAGTATCAACGATATAATCAGTTACATTCTTCGTTACATCTGGTGTAAATATACGTAAACTATGTGGTGGTCTCTACAAAATTTAATATAAATTATCTCAAAATAAGTATTAATTAATATAAATACATACAGATAATGAATGTTTTAAAATGAGTGATTTGAAATATTGATAAGTTTCTTCCATATTTGCAAATGGTGTATCTTAAATTAACTTGAAAGAATAACAGAAACTTGTAAGTATATATTAAATGCCTTACGAATACACATATCATGAACCCGTTTAAGAATACTTAAAAATGCTGATGTCTGTTCAGGACTAAATTTATTTGTACGAGCAAAATTTAAAGCATAGTAAAATAAATCACATAGAATCGTTGTACCCTTAGTATTTGGTTCGAAATGAAAAATTTTTATAAAAAAACTAAAATAATTTATAGTTATTTCATTTACACAAAAGAATATAAAATTTAAAACGTACTTATTTATACTTTCTGAATCATTTAATTCTTCCAATTTTTTCATTTGATCATTGGAGATATCAGTCCTATATAGAAGAATATCAATGAAAATATTTCTTAAAGAATTTTTTTTACTTACCAAACGACAATAGTAGATTTTGGAGGAGCTGAATTCTATATTCGAAATATAAATTATTTTATTTTTATATGATAATTACATTTTAATTCTCTTACATGCATAATTCAATTGATGCCTTCCTTTTTGGTTAAAACAAATTGTAAGAATTTTAGAATGGTTGCCATTTAAAACAAATAATACTTTCGTTTCCTTGACAACAAACTGAGGGCGCCACAACGAATTATTCAATAAATGATCAAAATTATTTATTTATTTAAATTAAAGTAATTATTTTAATATAACTTTCGAATTGTTGAAGTACATAAATGAACTTTCACATTTATGGAACTAAATATATGTATATACTATTTTCTTTTAAGATATTATGATTCTATGTCAAAAACTTTCACCTAATATAGTTTTCCAATGTATTTCAATAATTAAATAAAATGATATTTTTCTTACGTCATTAATTTTTGATCACGCGCCAGTCTCTTCTAGTACAACTGTATATCAACGTGGTGTGAACCACTTATTTCTACCTTTTCGTTTCAAGGGCTGCATGATTCAGTTTTATTTACTCTTTTTTTTTTTTTATTCATAAAAAGTCATTGAAACTATGTATTAAAAGTGTTGTTACTTTTTACTCTATTCTCCTTTTCTTTCATTCATCATCTTACGATTTTACACATCCTTCTTTCGTCAGTTCTGATGTACAAAGACAAATATACAATCCTTCAATTTAATAATAAACTTCATCACCCTCAATGTTTATGATCACTCGTTTAAAACCAATGCCTTCCTCTCTCTCGCCTTCTCTCTGTTACTGTTCGAACTCGCTTCTCCTTTCCGTGAACAAAAGGAGAGAAATGTTGACAACAAGTTTCTCTGGGTAACGCTAAAAACAATATAAAAAAGGTAAAATAACTTCAAATGAAGAAAAAAAAGTCTTTTTTGAATCGAAGCAAGCAACAGTATATAAAATAACAAAAGAATATTAGGTATGTCTTTTTTTAACATAGTAATACATATTTATTATTTATAATATTATAAAAAGAAAATAATATGGATTCATTTGTTCAATGTCACTATTGCAAGAAAAATTTAAATAGTCCATTAGAATTAGTTTGTCGACATTCATATTGTACAGATTGTTTGAAAAAAGAAATTCAAAATGATAAAATTATTTGTCCAGTTTGTAATACTGAACATACTACACCAGCTGCATCACTTTCAGCAGCTAAACAAGATAAACTTTCACCATATCTCATCGGTTTAAATAGGTTTGCTCTTTTTACAAGTATATCTAGAGAATAATTTTTCTTTTCTTTAAATAGTGGCGAACCATATGCCGTTATTACAGACGATTCACCAGCAACAATACAAGCTGAATGTGTTGGATGCAAAAAGATGACTGATTTACGAATGTGTTACCATTGTGAAAAACCATTATGTGCTGATTGTCGAACAAAACATCATGAAACACAGAAAAAGGATGTTGATCAATCAGTTGAGAGTTTACTAAAAAAAACGAACGAACTTATTGTTTTAGCTCGTATGTATCATATTTCTTTGAATTTTAAAAATTATTATTTTTTTTTATCTAGAGGCATTGAATACTAGTCGAACTGGCCGTGTACAAGAGTACAAAACAATGAAAGATCAAGTATCTACACATGTAAAAGATTTAATCAAGAAAATACATGACGAAGAACAAGATCTTCAAAAAAAGATCGATGGAAGAATTCAAACTGAAACTGAGTATATCGTTTTTTTTCTTCTATATAAACCACTATCATTAATTTTTTATATTTAAGAAAAATGTCTGTTACCGAACGAGAACTTCACTATCTTCAGAGTAATAAAGAAGCTTTAACTCAAGTTGCCGATAAATATCGAGAGTAATTTATACATATATATATGTATTATATATAAGTCATATTATTATTCTTTAGTGAAAATAATCAAATGGTTTTAATGAAAATGCATAAAGATTATTTAAATACAGCACCATTTTGGAAAGAAAAATTAGAAACTCATTCAGGTCGACTTAATGCAAAGAAAGAAGAAGTAAATATTTATTAGATTTAAACATCAAAAATAACTTTTTGTTCTTTATATAGGAATTACATTTTCATCCGACTCCATCGGGAAAAAATGATGCTCTTGTTGGAACATTGTCCGATTCAAAAAATGTTGCTGTTCATGCACCATCAGGTGCTAAACGTATGGCGGCACATAATGATCAAACATCAAGTCGTTCATGCAGTATTATGTAACGTTTTATTATAAACTAATTTTGACTGTGATATTCAATTGACGAGCTTCCTTTCTTGAACCCTTGTAATATATTTTATCCTTCCTTTTCTTTTTAATTCAATCTATCGAAAAGATAGAGATGTTTTATTTTTTTCAAAAGCAAAAATAGACACGCACATACACACACACACAGATATATATGTATATCTCAAAACAAGAAAAACATGCATACAAGAAAGAAAACTGAACATCTCTACAAAGAGAATAGTTGTAAAAGAATAAGCATCTTTTTTCTTTTGGTAAATGTTTATATAAGTGAAGTTTTTTTTGGTTTTTTTTCTGTACAACAATGGTCCAAATCTTTTATCTGATAAATAGAGACACACACAAAAAACAAAACATCAAGATATAGAGGAATAATACTACACACCGAATGAGGCAAAAAAAAAACGGAAGATAATACAATGTAATAAGAAAGGTATATATAGGTGGTTAAATAAATGTTCACACTCGATAAATGATATCGATGTCATTTTAAGCTCGAGCTTTTGGCTGATGTTGTTGAATTGATTGTGCATATGCAGCTAAAAATTTAAAAAGAAGAATAAGTTTTTTGTAAAAAAATGATAACTAATTAACATGTTCATTTATACCTGTTTGTTTATATGCCTGCAATTCAATTTCATAACGTTCTTTAGCTTCTTTTGCAGCTTTTTCATATCGTCGTTTTAAATCATCTGGTGCTGAACGCCATTTTTCCCCAATTACTTTAGCAACATCAGCTACTGATAATGATGCATTTTGTAATTTAATTTTTGGTCTTTCATCTTGTGAAAAAATGAAAAATGCCGATAATGGACGTTTTGGAGCATTAGGATCTTTTTGTTTAGATGCGCGTGGCATTGTTAAATTTTTTTCGAATTATTTTTTTAATTTTCTAATAAAAAAGAACATTTTTATTTGTTTGAAAATGACAAACGTATGTATATATGTATATACGCATGTATAAGATTGACAAGTAGGAGAAGAACAAGGAGAAAACTGTGCTTACTTGGCTTTGGCAGGAGAGGAAGAGGGCGACAGAGGTCGAAACAAAAGTAGCTAGCGAGTCGCTAGTTTCGATGTAAAAAATAGAAATACGTGTATACGTGTATGTGCTGCACTACGACTGAAGCAAGCGCATTTGCTTTGCTTGATTTTACTCTCTTATTCTCTCTCTGTGTATGAACCACTATAGTAGTGCACTACTACGTCTCTTCTTTCTCTCTTTCTTCTTTGCTTTGCCATATACAAAGTAATAGGGTAGTCGTTCTAATGCCTTTCTTCTTCTTTCTTCCTTCGTTTACTCTGCCGTCGACGGACGAACGCTTGTGCATCGTTGTTTCAAGTAGCGTATGTGTGCGTGTGCGTAGCTTTCTCTTTCTCTTTCTACGTGCACACACACACACACACACACACACACACATATATACACAGCTCGATTGATAGATTAGACGTTGTGCATTGGATGGCTGTGTATGTGTGTGCGTGTGTATGCAAGCAGACGACGCACATAGAAGGAACATCGGAGACGATAGCGATGCATGCATACATACTACGTCTATCGATTCTTCTACTGCTGTTGCCTCCGCAGCAATTTGCTTCTCGAGCAAGCAATAATAATAGTGGCAGCAGCCGTAGAATAGAGAGAAAGAGAAAGAACAGGCAAATGCGTTTGCACTGTGATGAAGATGATGGGGGTGATGGATTTCTCATGGCGCTGACGGGCACTATGCTATACTATCAAGAGAGAGGGGGAGAAAAAGAGAATCGGAGCGTGCCTTATCTAGGTCGACGGAGCTTAAGAATACGCAAGATAGATCGACTTTAGAAGGGTTATAAGGATGCATATTTGACGTCAAATTATTTGTTGATTATATTTTGTTTTTATTTTTCTTTGCTTTCTACAAAAAAAGATCTATCATCACTACTATTGACAAACACTTGTTGAAATGTTCTTATGTCAAATCAGTATCAATTCAATAAAATTGTCTCGTTTATCAAATATATTCAAAAACAATCATTATCTTTTTTTTTGCACATTTATTGATTTAAATTTTTTTCCCATACTCTTAGATCATTTATGTAAAAATTTAATATTGATTATCTATTACTTATTTAATATTTTGTTGACTTTCGACAAAATCAAAATCAATCTAAATTAATAAATTTATTAAAATATTTTCCTTTTATTATCTTTAAATATTTCAAATAATTAAAAGATAAATATATCGTTATATATGTTGTAAATATAAATTCAATTGTTTTATCATAAAAATATTTATAAGAAAAATATAACCGACTTAACATTAACCCAAAGTAAAAATAATAAATATAAGAATAGAACGAAATATTTTTGAAAGAAAACAAAAACAATAAAATAGCTTGTTAAGTACCATGATCATTACATATATTACCATGAATGTATCAAAATAATATTAAATTTCCTTTTGAAACTTCCTTTTTATGAATTAATGCATCTAATAAATGACAATATTCGACAAAAATAAGGGACAAACGACATATATAAAAAAAAAGATCTAAACAGCGGTGTGCGAATGTCAAAAGAACATTCGATTAATTCGTATTTATCGTAACAAATGTTTATCATTCATCTCGTTAAGAACGATATCATTCACTTTTGAAAAAATAATACTAAATATATATTTGTCAAAATAATTATTATTTATAATTTACATAGTACATTTATATGATTACAATGAAAATATCATTAAAGTTTATTATAATATTTTTCTAAAGGTAAGTTTTCTTTTGGATTGTTTTTTAAAATTTCATTCTTATTTAATAAAAACAATAGCAAAAATCTTTTATATGTACATTCGTATTAAATATAGTTTACGACTATCATTTCAGCAATCCTTAAAAAAATCTAATAATGTCTCAATAGTAGAACATACTCAACAATATACAATTGATAGTTTTATTATGTTAAAATTAAATGAGCCATGATACACACGTACTTGTCCAGTTATTCGTTATTAAAGAAGCCGATTTTATACCTTAAGATCAAATTACTAATAGTAAAAATATGAGAATACTCTTCTGCTAACATATTTGTCATAAAAATCACATACTGTACATATAATTGAATTTGAACTTTAAAATCAAATAATTTTTGGTAAATGTTCTTCGTATTCTTAAAGTATTTTATAAATATGCAAGAGTCAATTTATTATTTTAATAGAGTAATGATAGACAATCAGTTAAAATTTCATAATTATACCCCAATTTATTTATCATTCTTTTTATATAAATACGTTCTCTTGTTAACCAAATCTTTGATAGAGAAGTCCAGATCGGAGATGAAATCAATTCAATTTTAAAAGGCATGAATCGCCAAATCCCATCTAATTACGCTACGTGATATAATTCTGTTGCAATTCTTGACACAAAATGTTTATTCGTTTTTCAGTCAATTAAATATCGCTAATGAGAGTAAAAACTAGCTAGTTAAAATCAGAATGTTGTGCGTTTTCTAAATATGTTTTCGAAATTCTCTTTTGCTTAAATATTGATTATCAATGAATTGAACGGGTTAACATGCTCTAAAATAACGTTTGTACAGAAAATCTTTGCACAAAACATTGTCTACTATTTCAGTGATTAAATGCAACCAGTAAAAATCAAATATCACTCGTTACAATCAGGATAGTTCTTCTGCAATTTCAACTTTAGTTAGCTGAGAGGTTATGTTGGAAACGCATGCAAATAGTACATAAAGGAAGAGATTAGAGTTTGTCATATATTACAATGAATTTGAATGATAAAAAGAATAAAATGTAATATACTTTTTTCTAATGATTGCCTTATACCTGAAATGTGATTCTGAAAAAAAAAACTCAATTTTTTGAGATTTACTTTTATAATGCAAAATATGCCATATTCGGGTTTCCATTTGTACAAGAAATTAATAGACCATCTTGTAGAACACATTTCGTTCTATAAAGCTCGTATATGAAAAATTCTTTCATATTTCATATTAATCCTTTTACAAGCAGATTTTAAATGAATGAGGATGAGGAAAAGTGAGAGAGAACAGAAAGAAAAATCCGTTTTTATTGAAACATTTTGATAAAATAATAAAACATCATTTTATGAATCCATTCTAACCCAATATTGACATGAGTTACTATATCTTGGAGTAGAAATTAGAGATATAATATTTAATAAAAGCATAAAATATTTTTCAAAGAGAATGATTTGACGCTGGATCGCATGAACACATAAAATTAATCGTCCTTTGATTGATAATATCTTTGAATGGAATGGGCGCTAGTATATTTTACTAGTATTTTAATTTTCAAGATATATTGCATTGTTAGAAGAATTTTTTGCTTACTTTTACAATATAAGACTTCTTCATCCTAACGATTATAATCCCTATATTTCAAATGCATTTATAAAAAATAATCAAATTTGATAATAAATCTTTGCTTGAAACGAGCATCATCAATGTAGAAGATTAATTAACTATCGAATATAAATAAAAAAATAATTTACACACAAACACCGTAATCACTACAAAAATGTCAAAAAAAAACACAATTAATAAATCTCTGAATATATTAAGCTTAATTGGTTGAAATATATACAAGAAATCATCAATTCTACATATTTCAATTTTATTGATTGTTAGTCGTCATTTTTCTCTTAAATTTTAACAATCTATTACATGAATAAGCTTCCGAATTCATATTGTATATTATTCTATGATTTCTATTAACTCTTTAAGAATTAAATGATACTATCGTACCAAACAAAATTCCATTTGATCGTATAATGACAAATATGACAAAAAAAACAAAAATAATATGATTAATATAGCAGAAAGTAAGATATTCATATCAAATACTGATAAATGATTTAATAAATAATTAATATAAATGAATATTGTATATTAACATGAACAATTTTAACAAAGCTTTTTCTTAATGATATTGAAACACAAATTTCTTTCTATTAGGATACAAATAGCAATCAGTAATCGTAAATGATTATTATATAAGATGCGTTAATCAAGAATAAGAGAGGAAATATGACCAGTCTTTCATAGATTTATTTATTATTGATTTAGACATCGAATATGCTAGATAAAATAAAACTGAATTAACCACTAAATCATTTAAAAAAATGATTTAAATATCAACGAATCAATCATATTGTTTAATTCAATTCTGTTTCTTTCCAATATATTTGATCTCTAAGACCGCATAAAATTTATATGATTATTTTCTTCAATGATATCGATCAAAATTTTATTATGGGTTATCCATACTAATTACAAATATAATCCAAATCTAACAGAAAATGTAAACATATTTGTATTTACCAATTTACAGTATTTAAATTGTGCCTTATCTTCAATTTGGTATTACGAATTATCATTTTATTTTTCACTCCTACCTATTTTCTCGTCAAATCTATTAGAATTGCATGTCAACTTGGATTAATATACTAGTTACCTTTATTTGATAAACATTTCAATTGATTTCGTAAATTTTATAGTAAAATTTCTTCAATTATTTCTTATATTGATTATTTTTCATAGGTATCAAAAGCTCACTATCATAGTAATTTATATCTATATACATCAGAAGAATACAATAAAATAAGAAATAATTTTCAAAAGTGAATTATTTCAAAGTGTTCATACAATATCATTATTTGATGAATAACTATCAATCATTTCCGTTGGTGAAAAATTAACTTTAGTTAATAAAAATAAAAATCGCAGAATACTAAATAATATAGGAATATAAAAATTTCTAAAGTTATAGTCACAGATGATGTTTAATGATATGATTTATTTTTGTTATACTATTCTTAATTCAAAAAAAATTTTGAATCATTAAAGAATATTTTGAAAAAATGAAACTCTAATTAGAATAAATTATGTATTCCAAACTTATTCAACTATATTTGTGTTATACAAGACTTAAAATCTAATAAAATATCTTAATAATGAAGAATTATAAATATGATTTTGTTTTATGCATCTATACTCTTTTTATAGTGAATACTAGCGCCCTCATATTGTCGCTAAAAAATACTACTCTTACAACGTTTACATATATCCAATCATTGAATGACTTACATATTACAGAAAGAATGAAATTTAGTTATTTCTTAACTAATTTTGATTAGACAGATATATTCAACGTTGACTTATTGTTTCGTAATCTAATTATTCATAGGTTTTTTTCGTACAGACCTTTCAAAATGTCGTTAAATAATTTTGATGCTGAAATGTCTCGGTAAGTAATTAAAAAGAAAGAAATCAATTGAAATATCAAAATATCTTTTTTTATTATTTTAGTTTCGAGAACGAAATCTCGAATGTTAATCCAGTTAATGTACCACCACGAATGCCTATGATACCACCTGGTCCACCACCACCTGGCATGTTTCCACCAATAATGCCAGGTATACCTCCACTTCCACCACCACCACCTAGTGTAATGGCTCAATTAATGAACAATAATAATTCTGCTCCTCCACCAACTCGTTTACCACCTCGACCTGCTTTTGTACCTCATCAACTTCGTCATCGTGTTCCACAACAATCAATACCTTTTCCTTCATCGTCGATACGAACGCCACAAATGCCTCCATCGATTCCTCAACGCATTCCATCACCACCACCACCACCAATACAAGCTTCTATTCCTCCTCCACAACAATCGACGCTTTCAGCTCAACCATTACTTTATAAAAATCAAGCTAGTAATGAAAAATCGGCTCCACCATCTGAATCTTCTGTTCCTAATACTCAACGTCCTTTGCAAACACCCGTCATAGAGAACAAACCATCTGTACCAAAATTAGATAAACCATCAGTCACTAAATTAGAACAAAATCCTCATCCAGTTAGTAAATCATTTGCTTCATCATCACAAATAATGGAATTAAATGGTAAAAAGAATTTTTTTTTCATGTAAAATTATTCTTTAATTAATTTTTGTTTTCTTATTAGATCATGAAGGCGAAAGTAGTTCAACAACGAAAAAAAAAAGTAAAAATAAACCACCCAAAAAACCTCGTCATGTTCGTATGGCTGGTGGTACGACTTGGGAAGATGAAACACTTGCCGATTGGGATTCAGGTAAAAATTTTATTTTTTATGTTTTTTTTCTTTTTATTAAAAAATAAAAAAATTTTATTTTTAGATGATTTTCGTCTATTTTGTGGTGATCTTGGTAATGAAGTTAATGACGACGTATTAACTCGAGCTTTTAATAAATATCCAACATTTCAAAAAGCAAAAGTTGTTCGAGATAAACGATCAGGAAAAACACGAGGTTATGGATTTGTTTCATTTAAAGATTCACAAGATTATATTCGTGCAATGCGTGAAATGAATGGTAATATTTTTTTTTTTGTTATTAATTTATTTTGTTTATTTTTTTTTTATAGGTAAATATGTTGGTAATCGGCCAATTAAATTACGAAAAAGCACATGGCAAGAACGAAATATTGATACTGTTCGAAAAAAAATGAAAGATAAAAGTAGAATGGGTCTTAGATAAACATTGTTTTCTTTTTTTTCTAAATGTAAAAAATAAAAGAAAAAGATAGTCTTCATTATATGAGAAAAATAATTATTTATTTGATATATATTTAGATTGTCTTAATAGAGCCTTTCTAAAATTTATTCGTTTATGGCTACTATTTGATGATAAATCTATGTATAGAATGTTTTTAATTATACAGACAAATTTCAAAACTGTTACTTCTAGTCGAAATACAAAGTTTTAGTATTTTTTTTATATATTCAAAAGTATTATACATCGTTTCTTTAAAATCATTGTCCCCATTAGTTAATGAATACAAGTGCGTATTTAAATTCAAGAAGATTCATGTGTCATTGTGAAATTGCAATGCATTTACGAAACTTATTGTGTAATGTGTAATGTCAAGAGAATTGATTGTTCGATAGCTCTTTTTGATAATCAAACAGTTGATTAATAATATAACTTTGATATGCTTCAAAGCTTCTTTTATTTGATTTTATAGGTGAAAAAATTTATTAAAAAAGTAATTTTCCAGTAACGTAAAATATTAGCACATTTGTCAGAGATAATTTGCTTCTGGTTAATTAATTCATTTGATGATTAGTATTTTAAAAGTGATGGGTCTATCTCATGCGTTTTAAAGTTACTAGACTTCACACTATTGGATTTAATTTTATGAGAACATCTATAAAATCATGATTAAAGATAGTATATTTTGTAATATGTTCATTTAAATGAAAGGAAAAATATTTTGAATACGAAATATAAAAGACTCTGAACTATAATTTAATATTAGATTGAATGAAGATGTTAATTCAAAAGAATTCATATTCAGATAATCAGAAAATTTCTTCAACTTTGTTCTAAAGGCGAACTCGTAAAACCTCTACGATTCTTAATGATTATTTCAGAGATTTTAAAATACATCATTTTCGTATTCAACAGAAATGAAATCCTTCAAATTTTGATTGATTATCATATATATTCAATAGCATAGGGTTGGAAATAATATTTTTCCAGGAGGATAACCCTAATTTTAAATAACATTCATTATAAATTTTTTATCAGTAGGAAATACATAGGGTGATCCAAAAGTTCTCGGAACTACACCATATCTATTTAAGGAAACGGTATTCTACCAATCTTTCTACATCATACATTAGGAGTAGTTGTTGTGATATTCCGTGGGAAGTTTCATTCCTTTAATTTACGCTTCAGATATCCTTTCGAATTAAACAATAGATATTAAACTGACCTTTTTGGTTATTGCCCCTACTAAATTACTGTAGCTGCTGTTTATCAAGTCTATGCGAAATACATGTGAACAACTAAGAATATGGAAGTCTAGCCTAAGTTAAGTAAATTTGGCGAAGTTTAACTTCATTCCTCTCACTTTGAAGTTAATAGTGATATTTTTTTTGTATGCTGTTGAAAAAATTCCTGGTGGAAACTAATCGGATATGAGCATGACGAACATTTCTCTTCGATAGCTATTTTATCTATGAATTTAAACGTCTATTACTAATATTGATAAGATTGCTATCCACTATGGAAACCACTAGATGACAGATAATAATTTCAAAAACATTAAAAGGATGCCATATATCTATGTTTCTGGATAATCTCAACAATAAATGTTGATTCGAAGACTACTTTCTCCTGTTAACTTATGGATAACAATGACTTTCATCCAATATTGCGATGGCATATTTCAGTTTGGCAGCCACTAATGGTATCATATAAAATTTACTCACCGCTTAGAAACATTTTCAAACTTTTGAGGGCTGAGAAAACTATCGAAATTCTAGCAATAACGAAGGAGATCAATTTAATATCTATTGTTCACTTCGACAGGATATCTGAGGAGTGAGTTAAAAGGATAAAGTCTCTCCTTGAATATCACAACACCATCTCGAATGATTGGTGTAGAAATAATGGTAAAATATCGTTTCCTTATATAGATATATGTAGTTCCAGGAACTTTTGGATCACCCTATGTAGTAAGAGTTATGACAACTTTTCAGTGTCGAATTCAAGAAATTCCTAAAATGTTTATGGCATACCAACATAGAAAAATTTTATAAAGTGGTTCAAATTAGATCTTTTTTAAAATGATAAATGATATCAAATATTAACTATATTTTTAACATTTGATGAATATAATCGATATCATAATCATTAGTATTCTTTATAGCACTAGAACCGAATGCATTTGAACAAAAATGGTTCATATAACTAAGTATTTGTGACTATATTTGTGACTACTTCTTAAATATTGCTCTTTTAGAGTTTCTTCGTAATAACGATTATATTCCTAATATTTATTTATCTCGACAAACAATAATCAATAGTTGTATTGTTTTTAAAATAATACTCGAGACAATAAGGAAAGAAAATTGGTTTTACTACAGATCTTCATCCATATAAAAAGCTAAAGATCTCAAACTTTGTCATTATGTAATATTAATTACGCACAATACTCTGCCAAAGTTTCAAAGATTTTGCTTTTCTTGAATCTAAGAATGATGAATTTTAAAATTATATAAGAATTTAATTTAATTTATCGAAGGTGAAGTTCATTTTTTTACAAAAATGTCAGTGATTTCATTTTGTTTATTCACAACATTTAGTACGGTAACTAGCACAAGATTTATTTCGATTCAATCTTTAGAAAGTTGTTTTTGTTTAATTTTAAATCATTTATTTATCTTTATTGTTGTCTTTAAAAACTTTCTTTCGTGCGTTATTAATTGATTCTCGAAATATGATGTAGGCGAACGTCTACTTCTTAAGTAAAAATAATCAGAACAATATTCTTCTATTCTGTTACAAGAAATAATTTGGTGTTGAAGTGTTATGATTATTATAGGAAACTATTAAATTCATATTGATTTTTCAGCATCAATACTCATCGAGTATTGATTTTGAATATATATTTAATAGAAATCGTATTCATGAATGATATATCACTTGTAATAATTCAAAAAATTTATGCATCACAATAGTAGAATAATAATGAAAGAGAGAGTCTTAAATAAAAACTTATTTTACAAGAATCATTGAGAAAGTTTTCATACAAGTATTTTTAGCATGAAAACAATTTTACAAAATGTATCTATTCAATTTATTTAAAATACTTCATGTATTTTCATGTAAAACCCCTTGGTACATAGTTAAAGCAAATTCATTGATCCGATATAAAAAAAAAATACTTTTTTTTATATTTACAAATATAAAATAATGCATAATTAACAATATTTAATAGAAAGAAAAATCATGAATAATATCAATCGAAGATTGATTCATTTTTTTCCGCAAGTAATCAATGTATATTCATAAACATCATTTCCTTTTAGTAAGTAAATAAAAATTATACTCAATTTTACTGCATGTATAACACATAAGAATAATATTTTTTTTTATCACAGATTTTACTTAATTATATTTAGCAGTTAAAATTTATTAGAAAAAAACTCGTTTACTATTGATTAAAAGATCAATATCATTACTAAAATTGTGAGGTTTCTATTCTGAAAAATAAATAAAAATAATATTTACAATTGTTTTGACAACAAAACTTTATTCTTCTATTCAAATTTATCACGTATCGAATCCCATGAGGTCGGAGAATAGATGTCTATGATCTCTAAACGACAAAATAGTGATTTTTCTTTCTTGTTTTTTTTT
>JAJEKB010000768.1:96062-113907 GCA_022393335.1 Macrotrachela quadricornifera | reverse complement strand
AAATGAACAAACAGCTAATGAGAAAAACTGATTACAACCAACACACACACACACACAGAAAAAGAACCAAAAAAAAAGAGTTAGAGACGACAAAGAAAGAAATAGTTGACATCGACAAACGAATAAAAATATAAAGAGAGAAAAAAAGAGCATAAGTTGATAGTGATGCTAAGAAAAAAAAAAAAGAAAAGAAAAGTTTCTTTTTGTTTTTGTCAAATTTGGTTGATGACCGGTTGTGTGTATGTGTGTTGTACACAGACAAAAAAAGAAAAAAAAAAGAATAGGAAACAGTTACTGATGTTCTTCTTGTGGATTGGCTTCATCTGGATCGGGTGCATCACTTGTCCATAACTAAATAATATCAAAAATATATTTATAAAATTATTTCAATATTTCAATTATCTTACCGTAAGATTATCCCGGAGTAATTGCATGATAAGTGTACTATCTACAAAAACAAAAAATACAAATATATGTAAATATTTCTTTTATTATTCTATTATATAACAAACCCTTGTATGAATCTTCGTTAAGTGTATCAAGTTCAGCGATAGCATCATCAAAAGCTTGTTTAGCCAAATGACAAGCACGATCAGGTGCATTAAGAATTTCATAATAGAATACAGAAAAGTTCAAAGCAAGACCAAGACGAATTGGATGTGTTGGTTGCATTTGATTTTTAGCAATATCAAATGCATCATTATATGCACGTTGTGATTCTTCAATTACTTCTATAAAAAGAAAGAAAAAAAAAGAAGTTACAATAAATATTTTCCAAATTTTCTTCTTTATTTAACATACTGTTACGTTCATCGCCTGTAGCAACTTCAGCTAAATATCGATAATAATCGCCTTTCATTTTTAAATAAAATACTTTTGATTCAGCCGTTGTTGCTTTTGGAATGAGAAATTTATCAAGTAAAGACTATAAATAGAGAAAAAAATCATAATTAAAATAAAATAAAACAAAAATTTTGTTTTTTTTATTAATTACCAAAACTTCTTGACAAATATCTTTCAATTCCTTTTCAATTTTTTCACGATATTCCTTAGACATTAATTGTTTACGTTCTGAACCTTCAGTTTTTTGTTCAATACTTGAAATTACACGCCATGATGAACGACGTGCACCTACAACATTTTTATATGCAACCGAAAGTAAATTACGTTCTTCATTCGTTAATTCACTATTGGATTCGGTAACCTTTTTCATGGCATTAGCCATATCATCATATCTAAATTTTGTTTTTAATAAATAAATATAAAGAAAGAATTATAATAAAAATATTATATCATACCGTTCGGCTTGTTCAGCCAATTTGGCACGTTGTACTTCTTCATCCTTGTTCGACATGATTGTTGATTATTTGACTTGGTAAGAATAAGAAAATTTGCTAGTGAACAGAGACAATTAGATCTGTAAAATATAATAAATGAAAGACATCAGGTATATATATATATATATACGAAAAATTTTGAGACGAGAGAGAGAGAGAAAGAAAGAGCGGGAAAAAAATACATTGTACAATTGAGAAAGTTCGATGTTTGCCCGTTCTCAGAATGCGTCAGGGAGAGCAGGCGTAGGACAGGGATGCGTATATGTGAGCAAAAGATAGACTAAAAGTATTTATTTGCCTCTCTTGCTCTCTCCCACTCTCTCTCTCGGACGCATACATCGGCAGTAGCAGCGAGCAAGTAGCGCTAGGGATATATAGGATAGGACGCTTGCATTGATTAGTCACTCGGACGAACAGAACGAGCATAGGACGGCGAACAATTTATGTTATGTTAGGCAGCGTCATTACTTAGCAACCGACTACGACAGAAACGAACAAGATTTTAATGTTGTAATAATAGATGGCGTTAGTGATAAAAATTTTTGTTTATGAATCATTATAATATTGATCATGCATTGAACGCATGTAAAAGATCTCGGTTTTTCTCTCTTTTCTCATTCATCATCGGTTGCAACCGGATATATGTACTTGAATTCGAAGAAGCACTTCCATTGAAAAGTATAACATAAGCAATATTTTTTTAGACATAAAAACTAACAGATAACTCATCCAATATGATTTTTGAAGTTTTTTTGACGCTCAATAAATTTCATTATTATAATCATATTGATCGATCATTGTTAGTATAACTTTGTATTCAAATATATTCATATTCAGTTGATTTTGTTTATTATAATCTTTTATTTGTATTTTAATGTATTGTGAAGTCGATCGGTTTTAATTCACGTCTGGATAAGCTCTTATTAATAAGATGCATATAGCATGAAATTATTCTTTTGCATAACCAAACATACTTTCCAGTTATCCTTCATGCATAAACAATATTTCTTTTCTTTAGTATTCATTTAGATCCAAATAGATAGTGATGCTTCTTTTTTTTTTTCTTGTTTTATTTTTTAAGAAAATAAAATCATTGAATTTAATGAGTGTTTGATTTAATTTGACAAAGAAAAATATTTGAATAGTAGATGTGAAGTCTCATTTTTAAGCATCATTAAAATGTTTTTAGAACAACAGTAATATGAACTAAATAGATAGAATAAGTTGTTGACAAATATTATTGTATTTAAAAATTGTTTTTAATATTAAAATGAATCATTGATAAAAGTCACCGATAAGTAAATGATTAATTATGAATTATATGACAAAATAGCTTTAGAATTCGTTATATTTCTTTATGTATTATATGTTTTTTGATTCTTTTTATATTCTCAAGTTTCTATTCTTTGAATCAAATGATATTTAAAGGTTACCATCGAATAAACTCGATTTACTACACTGAAAACAGAGTATCAGGTTATTTTTTATGAATGACGACATATTATTCTCTATTGATAACCTAGTTACAAACATGCAAAGAAAGGAAATGGAATTTGATAGTATAAAATTGCTCTTATTTTAAATGAAAAGACATTGCAAAGTCACTTTTCATTAAAATAAATTACATTAACACATTAGGTTTTTCTCATGAATTAAATAAAGGACATAACATTTGTCTATTTTTTATATTCGTATATCGAAAGAATTATTGAAAGAAAACTTCATCTAGTATATGACTAATACTCGCAATTAATCAGTACAGACACTTTATCATTCATATAAGACAAACAATGAATCAGCAAACAGAGTCCAAATTACAAAATAAGACAGTAGAACGATTAGTCTCAACACACTCTCTTAAAGTATATTATTAAGAAAAAGTAACAAATATCATGTCATGTTATTCATTAAAAAACAATATTAAAAACATGCTATATTTTTCAAGTAAAATTTAATAATTTATCTATAAACTGATGAATGTCCTTCATAAAACTATATTAGATTGAAATCTTTCAAGAGTTGATATAATAAATGAAAAAGAATAGAATTTTCAAAGGTTTCAACATTTATACAACTTCTTATATATAAATAAATATTTCTTTATTACTTCATTGTTCTTTTAAAAATTATTCTAAATAGATTTTTTTTTGTATGAATTTTATTTCTTGAATAAAGAAAAAAAATCAAAAAACCGATACACATGTATAAACAGTTTGAAACTGCTACCTTTGGGGTTTTTTTCTAGAAAAAAAGAAAGAACAATAACACCTCGCATTTACAGGCATCTGAACAAAAAAAAACTATAATAATTAGAAAAAAGAAGTGAAAAATGCCATGTATTGTTATGATATTAGCTAGACGATAAACTGGAATAATCCTATGTATGTATGTGTTTTTTTTAATAAAGAAACACGAACAATATAATAATGTTAATATAGGAAGAAAAAACAAAAATATCACAGATTAATTTGATGATGATATTGAATTATTTGTTTCATCTTTTATTGTTGTTGATGGATCATGTTCCCCAAAATCAATTGTTTCATTATTTGTTATTGATAATGATGAAATATTTTCAGTTATATCTATTTTATCATTTTCTTGATTTATATTTTCAATTTGTGGACTATCAATATGTGTTATTAATTGTTCAATATTATTTTCTTTGTCAGTAGTAGCTGAATTTGTTGATATCATTTCTTTTTTATCGTCATTATCTGACTCTTGCTAAATAGAAAATAAAAGAAATATTTAATATATCATTTTTTTTTATCAATTATCTCGAATAAAACAAAGAGATTAATAATGATATTTGGAAAAGATTATTTTTGCTTAGAATAAAATCAAGACAATCTAGAAATTGTGCGTGTCTCACTGGTTAAGATGATAAGAAAAAAATAATCTATAATTATAATCAAAAAAAAAGAAGAAAAAAAGAAAGAAAATATCTTTTAATAAAATTATTTTTTTAAGACTAGAACTTAATGATGGTAAATTATAGAATTTCTTGGTTATTTTGTATCGACATAAAAAAATTGTTTCAATTATAATGAGAATGATGTCAAACTTAAATTAGAATTTTCTATATATAAATTGTACTTATTACACCTTATTTCATAGATGATTAAATTTTTTTTGTGTCAACTATGCATAAAAAACAATCTCATAGATTTATATATATATTTTGCTATTAAAATTTGATTCTTTATAAAATAATATTATTATATGTTTATCATCCTCTGTTCTTATGTAAATATTTTACATATTCAAATCCTTGTAAAAATCAAATTGAAGAATGAAAATTTTTGAATTGAAATTCAATAAAATATTTTGATTGATTTAGAAATTTTTAATATATAAAAATGTTTGTATACCTTAGTTTCATTTTCTATAATATTATCCGTATTATTAGATATATATTGATCATTAATAATTTCACCATTTTCTCGTGTAACTATTACATATAAACATGGATCATTTAAATTATTTTTAATAGTAATTTTAACACGTTCAGTTGATTGAATATGTTTAATAATATCTTCAATTGCTTTTATTTGATTTTCATCATTAATATCACATAATCGACATTGATATGCTAATGGTGATTGCTTATAAATTTCTTCATCAGGTAATACATATAAATGATCATGCATGATATTATATAAAGTATTTCCATAATCAATACATTTTACATCATATTTATTATCATTAATAGAAAGAATTTGACCACGATAATATTGATTTTGTTCATTAGAAACAATACATAAATCATTTATTGTCCATGTATCTTTATGATCTTTATTACATATTTGTAATATTTCTTCTATCTCGTAAACATGTAAATTCCCATCAGGTAATATATGAATATAAAAACAATCATTATCAATTGCTGTTATATTAGCTAGAAAAGTATTTGTTTGTTCAACATTATTAGTATTATCATTATCGAATTTTATATGTATAGTAGATTTATTTTCATCAGAAAAATAAAATTCAATAATATCATTTATTTTATTTCCAACTAATAATCGAATATTATTATTCCACATTTCAGAATCAATTTCATCTAATAAATATCCATGTGCTTGTGGTTCAAATTTTTCTAATTCATTTGAATATGAATATAAATGATCAATTGGAACATTTTCATCAGTATTTCCATAATCAATAAAATAAACTGTATATAAATTAGATGATTCGGAATAAGATAAAATTCTAGCACGATAATAACTTTGATCTACACTATATTGAACAACAACATGATCATCTATTTTATATGATGAATCATGTTTATTTTCTTCAATAATTTTACTGATTAATTCAGTAATTTCTCCAATTATTGATTCTGACTCAGGTATTAATTGAAGATAAACATATGGTCGATCTTGTTCAACATGTGTTAAAATTGCTTCAAGATATTTTGGTGAAGTTTCTAGAAACAGAAATTTAATAATTTTTTTCTCTCTTTAATTCACTGAAAAAAAAGAAGATAATGGTATTTGCTATAGACATGATCGAATGTTACGGAATTTTATCTTTTTCTAAATATGCTAGTCTGATCCAGAATAAAACTGAAAAAAATGGTCAAAAATAACTATATAACGGTTACTAGTATCAGATTCTCCATAATATTGTATGCTTTTATCATTAGAATTCGAGGAAAAAAATTTTAAGCTTTTTCAATGCAAGCATATTTTCGAAAAAGAATCGAATTTATAATTTTGAAAAGCTAAACATTCTATTGCCTCAAAAAACACTACAATTTTGAGATATTATTGGGATTTTGTAATGCAATATTTATATAAAATGGATCAGAAAAGTAAATCAAAATTATATTTAAAATGAATGTATTCGATAGAGTTCATCGAGTACTATCTAGAGGTGCTATTGATATTGTGATAGTTAGCAGCATAAACGAGTAACATATAGAAGTTTTGTTGTGAAATCTCATTAATAATATTGATGGTTTTATATTGAATGAATATTCTATCGATTAATATCGTACTGAAGAATTTTTATTTTATTTATTTATATTTATCTAAAGATAAATTTTACTACTATCTTTTACATAAGTACTTAATTTAAGTTATTTTCTCTAAATATACTCTAAACAGATAATATAAAAAATTTGTTAGTTTAGCGATATGGAATTTCATTTGATCCGAATATGTTCAATATCTTTCGCTGGTAATTAACGATCTTTCATTGTAAAATATCTAGAATTATTAAGAAATAGAAATATTCTCATTCTATACACTATTGATCATGCTCTTTTTAATGATAGATTCAGTTTTTTCTACTTTTCAATTTGAACCTTCTTCATATATAAATGAACGATAACTGACTATACTCTTATTCATTAGTTAGATTATTAAACATGACATTACTTTTACACTTACCATCTGGTTCAAATTCATTTTTTTCCGATTTTATTATTCCTGATGTATCTGATAAACTTTCATTTGATGATAAAACATCATCATTTGTTTGTTTATCAGCTACAGATGATGATTGTTCTGGTTCTTTAACAGTTGTTGCTGTAGTTGTACTTGATTGATCATCAAATTCATTACTAATATCATTATTTTCAAGTAAACTTGGATCATATCCAAATTTTTCATTAATACATTGATTATTAATATAAACAAGAACATTACGTAAATTATCTTTTTCATTAATAATTTCAATTTCAATATTTTCTGTATCACTATTATCTCCAAGATAGGAATATGCATTATTAATTTCATCTGAAGATATACCATATAATTGACATTGTTTAGCTTGATTTTGATATGAACTTAATTTTTGACTACATTGTTTTAATAATGATTTTGAACATGAATTTGTATTACCAAAATCAACATAACAAACATTAACATTTTCATCAGATTCATCAGATTGAATGATAGCACGATATGGTTCATCTTCATATATTGCTAAAATTTTTGTATTAGGTTCTAATTGTTTAATTTCATCAGATGATAGTGTTGGAGCATTTTTATATTCATTTTCGATAAGTTCAGCAATTTCATTAATGATTTTTACATTATCTTGAATATAAAATCGTTGTTGTTCAGATTCAATATGAGCAATTAAACATTTAATACGTTTTGATATTATATCCGATTTTAATCTAAATAAAATAAATAATTTTGTTTTTAAATTTTAAATAAAATTCTATTTTTAAATATTTTACTTAATTGCATTTATATCAAGTAAAACTTTGATAAAATCATTAGATTCTAAAATAAATTTGCCATCTAATGTTTTACTTATTATTTTACCATTAAATTCTTTATCAACACATTTATTAACAATACTTTCTTGCGTTACATTTTCAATAACTATAAATAAGAATATATATTAAATATAATAAAAATTTTTCTAATTTTAAATATACTTTCAACATTTTTAAATGTGCATCGATAAGCATAAGGAGGTTTTACACAATGTTTTTTTTCTATTTGTCGAATTTGATTTGATTCAACATCAGATGTATCACCAAAATCAATAAAACGAACTTTTAATTTACTTAAACCAGTTGAAAGAATAATTGCTTAATTTAAAAAAAGAAAAAGAAAAATATTTTTTAAATTTTTTAATATTATTTATTTTTTTATATTTACCACGATACCAACAATTATCAGAACTTTTAGCTAAACATGCTTGATTTATTTTACATGAACTTAAATTCATTTCAGGTGATTGTTTAAAATCATTTAGTAAAGTTTCACTTAATTTCGATAATTCATCACCTTTAGATATTAATTGAATAAAAAAATTATTTGCTGTTTCAATATGACTAATAACAAATTTAAATTCTTCTTTAGGTATTTCACTTTCATTAAAATGATCACCAGATTCAAAATCAGTTTGTGTATTTCCCCAACCACTAAATGATTTTTTATTATCTGAACTTAATTGTATTTCACTACTATTATGATCATTTCGATTTCTACCAAATCCACCTTAATTCAAATATTTTAAATATAAAATATAAATATTTATTAATTTTACCTCCACGTTGACTACTACCACGATTACCTCGTCGTCCAAAATCTCCTCTTTCTTCTTGATCTCGACGATTTTGAAATCCACCACGATTATTATTATAATTTTGTGATCGGGATGTATTATATTCATTACGATCATCACCATGATTTCTATTAGTACCATTTCGATCTTGAAAATTCGTACCACGTGCTATTATTTGTAAAAAGAAAAGTAAATGAAATAATCATTAAATAAAAATACTTACTACTTCGATCACTAAAACTTCCACCACGTTCTTCAAGATAATAATTTAAAATGATAAAAAAAAAAACGAATATGAACTACTTACTAGGAAATCCTGCTGAAGACTGAAAATTATTTTCATTATTATTATTGTCATTATTTCGATTCATATGACGATCATGAAAAGTACCACGACCTATTAAAATTAAATAAAGAATAACCGTACTTAATACATGAAATAAATTATTTATTATAGAAATATAAAATTATTTTTTGCTATGAAAAAAAAAATATCATGAGATTTGACATCTAACTGAAAAATCTTTCAACTGATCTTATAGCTTAGAATTTTATCTTACAAATAAAAATAAATATTTCCAAATTAGATATATATTAAAATATAAAGCTCATAATTCTTAAAATAAAAATTATATTTCACAAAATTAACTGTTTTTCAACAATTAATAACTTGAAAATGTAGATTAATATATTACTTCTCAACTAGCAATTTAACAAGAATCATTTTTCTATTTATTCAGATTATTTTGTAAATTTTTGTTTTGTTATTACTGATAAATTACTACCTCGTTCAGAAAATCCACTACCACGACTACTAAAGCCATCTCGTCGAAAATTGTTTTCATTTGTTCTATCATTATTTTGTTGATAACTGTTTCCACTTGTTGGTTTTTCATTTCGATCATCATGAGAAAATCCACTACCTATAATAAAAATATATCTTAATTTCAAATATTTCTTTTTCATTTATAAATACCAAATGAACGTTTTTGTTCGAATGATGGTTGTTGATTATCATAATTCATTGTAGGAGGACGAGTTTGATTATTTGTCATATTTATTTTATCATCATCTTGTCTTCTGTTTAGATTATTAACTTGTGATAAGCCGGGTTGTTGTCGTCCAAATGGTTGTTGATTTGTCATATTATTATCATTAAAACCTTTCTTAATATTTTGATCTTTATTCCACATTGAATTCGATGAAGTTGATTCAATTGTTTGCGATTGTTGTTGTTGTTGGTTACGATTAGAAATACTTGAAAAACGTGGTGCTTGTTCATTTGTTGGAGGTACAATAGAATTTGTTTGATTTGCTGCACCAAATCGACCAGGTTGAGTACGCGTACCTCCTGTTAAAATCTTTGATGGTGTAGGTACATCATTATTTGTTCTATGACCCATTGTTGAACGTCCACTTAAATCTTGACCAATTGTAGAATGATGTTTTGTTGAATTATTAAATACTTGTGATCTATATAAGATTATATTATTTAAATTTTTAATATAAAAAGAATATGTTGCTTACTCAATATGAGTATATTGTGATTGATTAAAAGTAGGCCTATTATTTGAAATAGGTGATGTGACCTAAATATTAAAGATATATTTTCTATTTGCTTTAAAATAAAAATGAGATATTTACCGGTACATTTTTATCATTCGAAAGAATTATTTTATTAACAGATTGATTATTATCTAAAGTAACTTCAACAGGATAAAATTCATTAATCATTGGTCCACGTGAACTAATAAGAACACGTTGATGAAGTATTAATTTTTTCAAATTACGAGTTATATTAGTTGAACTTTGCTATAAAAAATTTTATTTAAAAAAAAGATATAAAATAAATAAATATAATTTTTATTTACTGATTCATCATAACCATATAAACGAAATGGTTGAGCAAATGCTGGTACTGTAGCACATTGATTTTCAATTTGTAATAATTCTGATGTATCAACAATAATTTCATCACCACGATCAATAAGTTTAACTAATACTCGCGATTCACTCTCACGATGCCTGATTAAAAACAACAAAAAAAAAGAAATAAAATTTTGTTTTTTATATTTTCTTTTGAATTTACTTTATTATAACACGATGATATTTGTCATCTCGTTGTATAATACATGGTGTACCTTGCATATAAAAAGTTACATTTAATGATTGATCATTAAGAGAATTATTATAATGATCGTCGAGGTACTTTGTTAAGGAGTCAAAATCACGTTCTCGAGAATGAGAAAGACCATAGAATTCAGCAGCACTATGAACTTGTATTATTGTATAAAATCCGTCCTCTAAAAGTTTATATTAATATCATGAATGAAAAGAAAAAAAAATGAAACTTACGAGGTGCTACAGTAGAAACAGTTGATGATGAACCGGTAGTTGATCTATAATAATATAAAATAAGATTGATCTTCTGACTAATGCACAAATTCACATAAAAGATTTAATTTTGAGTTCAATTGAACTATATAAATTTTCATAATAGATATTAAAGAGTAAAATTGACAATTATTATCTATACGTTTAATCAATCTCAATTCTTAATGAGGAAAGAATCTTTAAGAAATACTCGATTCCGACTTACAGCATATTAGATGTTTGTTGAATGGTAGTATTTTGTAGTCCAGCACTTGATCCACGAATTTGATGGTGTTGAGTTATATTACTTGATTTATTATGAAATTCATTTGGTTGTGTAGCTCTTAGTTGTTGGTGTTGTTGTTGTCTTACAGGAGTCATACCCGCTACTGAAAGTTGTGATCGTATAAATGATAGTTGTGGTGTTGGATTTGAATTGAAGGTCGAACGTTGAGAGTTTTGCATTGTTGTATAAGAAACAAGACTGTTATCAAAAAGAAATGTGCCAAGATCTCCTACTTCTAAAATGAGAAAAAAAAGAAAATCATTATTTGATTCAATGATTTTTCCTATTTTTTGTCAAAAAGAATTCGGTAGAGGACATATGTTTGAAATAAAATGTGTAAACATCGACGAAAAAGTAGTACGTTTCTTTTCTTCTTTCATTCTGAGTGATAATATCGACTAACGCATCGATAAAAATAAAAAAGAATACAACAGAATAATCGAACGGAAAAAGAAACAAATATTCATAGTGTGAAAATATTTTTACTTTTACCCAGTACTTCAGACATGTTGTTAAATAGAAAAGTAAATTAATGCAGGACGGTGACATCTTATAATAGATAGCGCTACTCATCGAAGATAAAATACTTGTAACATTTCGATAATACTTGATAATGTTGATTTATTATTTTATGATGAAAAAGTAAAAAAGTATGCTATGATCTGCTTTGTTCTACCTTTGTACTGATGAAATTTTCTCCAATACTAAAACAGAAATTTATTTTCTAATCAATTGAGTTATTATTTAATCATGATGAGCGAAGAGTAAGTTGACATGAATAAGTTACTGTAAAACTTTTCGATGTGGAGTTTGTTCAAAACCGATATACACGTATTTGGGACATAACTAGGTCCGATGAAACGATTTTTGGTCGGAGAGTATTTCTCCATATAGCTACCTTTGTATTATGGACAGCGGTTATTTTAGTTCGGCTCCTATTACATAGATTAACTGAGTATTGTTTTATTTGTTGGTCTTAAATATAACTACAGTAATTTTCGTGTATTAAATTAACAGATAAATTAGTCAGTTGTTTTGACGACTACTGGTCTTGAGATTATTCTATGTCAATTTTCAAACTAAATTACTGAGTTTCTTATATTAACTGCTCGTTAGTATAGATTATATTTTACTCTTGTTTCATCGAGAAGTTTTTCCAATAGAAATGTTTGTATTCTCAAAAAATATTAGGTTTGAAGAATAATCCAATTTTTTCTCTTTTCTCATATAAGAAAAAGAGATATGACTAAACACTACATTAATGTCAAATAAAAAAGACAATAAAAGAGAAAAAGCTGCATATTGGTTCATTATGATCATCATATGATGGAACAAGCTAGCTTTGAAAGAAGGATTGCGTTGGTCAAAAACAGTTACAATGAAGATCAATTTTTGTTAACAGGTAGTTGTAGGACAAATTTTTAAATTTCAGAAGAAACCGTTTCATATATTTGAACCTGAAATAACGAATATCATCTCATTGACACCACATAATTGTGATAATCTCAAACAAAATTATAGTAAAATCATCTGAATATGTATGTATCTACATTTTGCATACTTGAGAATAGATCATCAATTGCTCATATTTGGAAAATTTCGCAATAACTGTATGAAAAGGAAAATCAATATGAAGAAAATCTGCTAGTATTACACTGTAAGAAAAAGGTTTATTGTTCTACGCTTTTTTTTACAGTGTATGTACCATATTTGCAAAACGAACAACAAAGCTAATACTTTTCATGCTAGAACTATTTTTTCATGATTCAGCCTAGTTTAAAATCTTGGTATGTTATCGAACTGTTCTAAATATTATTTCTGTCATCGGCTGACAGACAATGATCTAAGCAGCTTGTCTTTTTGAAAAATCTCGTAATCTACTTCAGTCTTACTCTGATAGAATAAGACAATTGTTCGTATCTTGCTGGGAGTCTACATGCCAGTCTTACTGCAAAAAATAGAGAAAAACGATTTGTTGATATTATGATCATTTTAAAGAGATTATTCAAAATGAGAAGTCTCTAATAATAGTGTTTAACATTTGGGGATGTATAAATTTCAATTTAAATACAAAATGAATCAAAATAAAATCGTGTAGTTCATATTTAGTAATAGTACACAACTTTGATTGTAATTAGCTATTTAAAATAAGCGAAAAGCAGATAAATTTTTTATTTCAAGTTTTTTGTATTAGAAAGTATGAAATATGCTGGTTTCTATATAAGTTTATTTCTTTCGTATGATAGATGATATATTGACTGAAAACAATATGAAAACTATAATATTTACAGAATGGATCTCAAGCTTCTTCAATATTAAGGTAACATGCGTAAAAAATCTTTTAACTGGTACTTTTTTTATGAAATTATCGATAAGTTTCAATACATATAACCCTATATATATATAAATAAAGAATTAGTCTTTCTTCATGAAACTCTGCATTTCTTAAGATTATAATTCATTATTTAAATTAACAAATACTTACTAGGAATGTCGATTTCAACATCATAGTACATTTTATCTTGTTTTGCGTATGCTTTGCAAGTAATATTATTAACCATAAGTCTATTAAATTCATCATGTACTTGATCATTTGATTGCCATACTGATTGCTCATTTCCATTTATTGGACATATATTATATAAACGACATGGAATAGCAAAAGCTGGTTTACGTTGAAATTCGTCTGGTAATGAGCGAATATTATTTATTGGAATAATTTCTCTTTGGCCAATATCAATGAAATAAACGCATATTTTCGATACATCAGAGTTAAAATCTTGAGAAAAAAAAAAAGAAAAATATGAAAGAAAACTCTTTCTCTTTCATATCAAACCAAGTGTAATAGCACGATGCCATATAGCATGATTGTCTTGTACAGCAATTGGTTGATACTTCACTGGTGATGATATTGGCCGAAGATATTGTATAGCTTTTTGTAAATCAGCTATAAACTAATAAAATATACAAATACAATTTAATTTTCTATAGAAAAATCTTCTGTTTACATTATTATGTGAGTTCATTTTATCGCGAAGATGAACATAAAAACAGCTTGGACTTATATAATAAAGAATACGAATATGATTCGGTTGAGCAAGATTTAATGTTTCCATTGGAATATCTATATAAAAAAGGATAATAAATATTAAATAAATAAATCGTTTGTTTTTTATCAATATACTTTTGTATACGAGTTTATCATTCATACATAATATTGGACGTTGCATTTGATATTGTTCTATTTAACAGAAAATATTTTATAAAATAGTAAAATTTCAAAGTTTTTATATACCAAAATCTTTGTTCAATGGTGTTTTTGATGTTTTTTCTGTTATTTCAACTTCTAATGTATCTCTTACTTCATTATAGTTTGTAAATTTTGCATAAAGAAATGTTGTTGTTAATCGTGAACGGAATTCATCAACAATTTTTAATGGCCAACCGTCTATTGGTTTAATTAAATTTACTAATGAACAGTTAGATGCAAGACGATTTAATTCAAAAAAACGTTTCTTATAAATAAAGAAGAAAAACTTTAGGTATAAAAAGATAAATTCTTCGAAATTCCTTACTCGCAATGGTTGAAGAAATTGCATTGGTATACATTGTACATCACCGTAATCTATTTTAAATACGATTGCATAACCATTTGAATCTAATTGACGTATTAATCCACGATACCAATCTTGACTTTCTGATGGACAAGCACAATAATCACCTACATTTAATGATTGACTTATTTCTGGTGGTTTTCTAATAAGAAAAAAAATAAAGAATTATATTAAATAGAAATAATAATGAAATTATATACGTTAATGTGTCACAATATTCATCATAAAGATCCTGACCAAGTTGAACTAGTGAATCACGAACGAATTCTGGATGTAAATAAAAATCTATAGAGAAAATTAAGTGAATTAGAATACTATTTATTAAATAAATATTTACAAACCATTGAGATCATTTACGTGTGCGGCAAAAACTCGTTCAGTTGAACCGACATGATGACTGGACGCAGGAATATCGGTTTTTTCCATGATATAGAAAGATAAATGAAATGGATAGTTGAGTCACAGATTTTTAATACAAGCAAGCGAGCTAACCACATGTATGTAAGAGAAGAGAAAAAGGAATCAATAGGTTAAAAGCGCCACAATCGAACTAGTTATTATATTAGTCTTAACATTAAAACGTATCGATTAAAATAAAATTAATTCTTTTTTTATTTAAAATTTTATTTTGTTTAAATTTAATTGTATATATTCCAGAATTTGCGTAAAATAGGAAAATAATATACGGATGTAGCCAGATGGACTCATTGATGATCTAATTATTTTTTTTTATAGCTTCAGTCGTATACTAGAGAAACATGATTTTTTTAATAATGATTATGAGATGTACGATATGTTGACCTAAATCATTAGATGCAATCATCAATATCTTTTTGCTTCCGATGTGAGTGACAAAATTACTACATGCATTCTCATAGGTAAAAATGTTAATGAAACTGATGACTTGATAAAATTTATTAGACTGATCAATATTTGAGTCTAACCAAACGATAATATAAAACTTGATAAATAGAATTATCATAGGTCTTTTTTCATATAATTGATAAAATGTTTAGTTTGATAGTAAATATATTAGTTTTTTTATATAAAATTAATAAAAATAAATGAAAATACAAATTTTGAATAAAATAGAGCTTTCGCCATTCCTGATGTCATCGTCAGTAGAGAATACTGTTTTTTAATTTGAAGTCATTGTATATAATTGTTGTTTTGCTGAAATATTAATGTAGATGAAGTACGAATAATTGAAAAAAAATTGATATTCTTATTTTATTCAGCCAGGAAGATGCCGCATCGTTCGGTATAGTATTTATAATACGATAGAATGTAGTCAGGTTTTGCTAGTGTGATGCTTGTTGGAGATATGTGGCCTAGATATTTTGGCTATCACATATATGTGTTGATTATGTTTTGTGATTACATGATTAATATCCTTTGTTCGTCCTGGATTCTGCTGATTACATATCTTAGATATATGTTCAAGGATTCAGTTTTGATGGATATTCACAATTAGTCGGACTATATATACCTCATAGTCTTTTTACTACTTCTTTGCCGTTGTAGTTGCTCACTGTAAAGATTGTTTATAATTCTTTTTTATTACACTTGATTTTACTTGATTTACAGGTAAGTGCTATTTTTTTTATTGGAGTGTAATTTTAGTAATAAAAAGCAAAAAGACCACTCCTTTCCCTACTCCTTTTCCACTTGGAGTGTCAGGTTCTTCATCTAGAGTTGCGAATAGGTACACCGATGGTAAATTATTGCCAGATGCTCTTGTTAGCGTTGACATCCGAGTCCTTAGCAGATAGATGAAAAATATTCTTCGACTGCATTGCGCGGATCGGGAAACTTCGGATCCGAACCTGTTCTTTGTGTACTGGATAGTAGAATTGAACGTTATGCCATCGGTTCATGACAACAATAGCCTGTTCATCTATCCTTTACGATTAAGTAGTAGTGATATGATGTGCCGTGTAAGACATATATATACATATATATGATTTAGTCTACGTTTTGTAATTTTGATATATATGTTGTATCATTGACTATCTATCTATATAGGACATCTCTCAGTAAATTTATCTATACAAAGTGATATATATCTCGTCGGTAACTAAGATATATATTTGAATATTTTGGAGAATGGAAATGTACACTTAAAAAATGAAAAAGAAAAGTATATTTGTTAACGTTAATTTAAATATTTGAATTTATTTTGAAAGCATTTTATCGAAATTTTTTGTTGAGTTTTGTGAATCAGGTATGACTAATTGACATAACTGGCCTATTCTGTCGTAAATGCATTGTTTGTATGAAAGAAAGAAAAAAAATTGATAAATTGTAAAAAGTTTCTAGTTTCTAGTTTATCATAGATATTGAATTATCAAGGAATAATATTTAATAAATATCGTTTATACTTTAAATCTAGGACTATCCTATCAGTAAGTATGAATTCTGAAACCACGAATACTCAATTAGATACGTCTATGACCAATATTCTTCCATTATCTACTAGAACAAGATTTCATTCTATAAAGGAGAATTATGATTATAAGTTGTATAAATTATATTAAGGTTATGAAAACACAACACTCAAGTTGGTTCGTCTCCACTCTGATTTAAATTATTTATATCAATGCAAATCGAATAATCTTATGCCAAAATTTCTACGATTTAAACTTGCTAATCCAGAATTAGCAAATACAAGATCCTATTGAAAATGTCAAAATCTTTTGTTAAATGAAGAAATCTATTCAAAAAAGTATAAACTTAAATATATGTCCAGAATATAAATGAATTTATACAATGAGTTAGAAAATATTTTTCCATCGTCCATAATGAGACAAATTGATTATATTATTAACGAAGTTCAGTCCAAAGAAAATAAGGCTAAATATAGTGCTCATCGTAAGAAATTTAATAAACTGATCAATTTTCGGTATCTACAACAACAATGAAGAGAACATCAACGTGGATTATTAGATAAGCATTCAATAAATCAATTCATTAATAAAAAAATTAAGGATGCTGATATTGAAGATAAATCTAAAACATTTAGGAATTTATCTGATTGTGAACTGACTAAAAAAAGAATTTCATGCTTTGGAAAAGGGATGGCCGTTTAATCATCTTGGTACAATTAATCGTTCTGTGGTTACTTCTGATATTAAATATTTATTCTATCACACATTCGGCATCCAAAAAGAAACAACTGAGTTTCAAAAATGGGATGAAGA
>JAJEKB010000768.1:85078-96052 GCA_022393335.1 Macrotrachela quadricornifera | reverse complement strand
AAAAAAAATGAAGAAATGCAACACTTTTTGTTAATTTAATTGATATTCAAAGAAATTTCGGCACCCATGCATTTCGTCCCTTTACAACTGATCCTACCGGAAAAATCATTTGGGACGGCTCTACTTGATATACAATGTCGTATTACAATCTTGTACATTGCATTTATCAAACCTAATGAAGAAAGAATAATATTTTAAGAATTTAGCTTCATATTAGCAGCCACACGAGCTAGATTGCCACTAACAGATTCGAGATTATAAGAAGCAATAGTTCGTTTCAGTCGTGAATCCAAAATGGTATAGATCTTATTTTTAGGTTTTAGCTCTTGACCCGCTCGAATGCGTTCAATGTCCATTTCAAATTTTATGTGTTCTCGTAAAATGTACCTTGCCAATTTAGTATGAGGAGAATGAAATATAGATTACACGGGTTGAATACGCAAGATTTCGAATTAAATAAAGAATACAACGATATTGTGGTCAAAACGAAGGTGACAGTTACAAGAATTATGCGGTAGAAAAGATCTTAATGTTTTCATTAAAGTTTGGCGATCATATTACAAAAGGAATGGGGGCATCGTGTTACGAAAGAAAATAACTTTGAGAGGAAAAATCAAGAGGCGAAATGAGTATTCACCTACCTAGGTACATCTTAGGTTAGTCTACGACGTATGTATCTGATCATTTCTTTTTCAGTCGCTCCACCTATTCATTGTTTCTCTTAACACAATAATAATATCAAAATTTCTGCAGTATATTGAGAAATAATGTAACTGAAGTTTTTGTGTTCTATTCTGAAAAAGATTGCCACATTGGCTTTATGTGAAAAACGAGAAGAAACTCTCAGAATTATATTAGTGATAAATATCGAGCTTGATTTTTTTAATGTTATATCGGTTATCCCCCACATCAATAAATATCAAATGAAAACACTTATCACTTGATAGAAAGTAACTAGACTGATAGTAACTGTTTCATGTTATGTGATTTAGATGCATTTGACAATGTATAAATTGCACAGAATAGTTAAACTAAATACTTATCCCTGATTAGTAATATATATTTAGTGTAAATTATCAATGATCAGTAGCTAGTGTGTAATAATGTACATTACTTGCTGAGAGCATAACATTAATAAGATTTTGTAGTTTTGATTTCTCTCTTGACAACAGAAGCAACACGGAAAAGTATTGTTAATATTTTTTTCGGAAAAAACGTGGAATTGCAATATTTTTAACGTTTTTTTGTTATATTTAATTGAAAATAAACTGTAAAAACGATTTAGAAGTGAAAAATTCAACGGTTAACACGTTTAAACATGTTTCTGACCGTGTATTGTCTGTCTGAGTCGCGATAGATATGGAAATAGTTTCTTGAATTCTACCTAGCGCATATGTGAGCAATTACTTAAAATATTGTTACATATTATAACCGTTTAGAGAAAGCAATTCTCTATACGGTTACAATATATAAAACACACTTGAAGTAATCTCTCATATATGCAAAAGATAGAATTCATGAACTTATATGCGTGATTAGCACGTGAAGTATATTCCTAAGAGCATACTTTCTTCATTTTCTATGATAAAATAGCAAATAAGTTATAATCTCAGATACAATTCAATGTGCTCTTTCTAATGATATCCTGAAAATCGATATTCAACTAAAACAAATTCCATTTTACTAATTATTTTCAATACTATTCATTATGCTGTGATAATCACCGTTCTTGGAAATCTTTTTTGAAAAAGTAATTACAATAGAAGGTAGTTCATCATGTAGAGAAAAATATTCTCTTTCCAATGATATATTATAAAGAAACCTCTGATATATAATACATACGAGAAAATCATGAAAATACCTTATAGATTAGTTTTGAAACTATTCAAACAGAAATATTGTGAATGTTTAATCAGTAACTATGAGATAGAAGGATGGTTTTACTTAAGATTTCCTATACATATATTAAGTACTATGAGTTGTAATGAGAATAAAAGAAAACCATAACAATTCATACAGTTTTTGGACTATAAGCTAAGAAAAAAATCACATCTTTACTTGTTGAATAATTTTAATACTCCCTGTATAGAGGAAGGAGAGAATTATTTTTTATCCCATGAAATCTTATTTTCGACTATTAATGATAAAATGAATAGTTTCTGTCAGCTTCTGTTTTAAGAAAGTGAGAATCGATCAAGAAATTTACAGTTAAAAAGTAGAATTATCCCAAACGAAATGGTGTAATTGAAACAAATAAATGAAACGGATACAAAAAAGAAGTAATAAACAAAAGTTAATCAGTAACTTTTTCATAGTTATAAGCAAGAAATTGTTTTTCTTCTAACATATACAATATTATAAGCTATAAAGTTTTCATTATTTTTTTTACATATATTATTATTGATGAATTCAAAAAATAATCAAAAAATTATTTATCATCATTCGCTTGTGGTGTTTTTATTTTCTGATTATGAAAAGTCTTGTGCAAAAAAAAAGAACATCGAAGAATTACAGAGATTCGCGAAACTTGCGGAAGTATGAGAGTGATGCGAAACTTCAATGAACAAAATTAGAAAAGAAAAAGAGTATATCAACGGAATTCTAAAATGAATAAGTAGAAAGTAGAATAAGAAAAAAAGAAAATAATCACAAAGAGAAAAAAAAAGAAGAGAGTCACCGGGATGATAGGTTATTCGTAATGCAACTCGATGATCCTTGTTGACGATGTTTTACATCAAGCCAAACATTGATAATTGATTAGCATACATCATTGGACGAACAGCTGGATGAGGTACAGCAGTATAGGATGTAAATTTAGGCCTTACATCATCACCAGTTATTGTTATAAAAGCACCTTTATTTCCCATTGTATCACAATAATTTGGTGCCGAAAATACGGTAATACACTTGCCTTAAATATATATATATATATAAAAGATAACGTTTTTATATAAATACATTCTTTACCATTGTGAGCCAGTTCATAACCTTCTTGTTTAACTTCATGACTACGAACAACATATTCTAGATTATTTAATTTAAGAAAACGTTCAGTAACATCAGGTCCAAATTGAAGACCTAAAAAAGAATATTCGAATAGATATTCAATATTGATAATATATACTGAAACTTTTCAATATTTACCAACACCACGTTTACTCTCTGATCGACCAATTTGTGGTTGTGGATCACTCCATAATAATTCTGACATTAATCCTTCTTCTGGTGGTTGTTTAACTCGATTAACAGCACGTATATCTTTTAATGTAACATCATCTTTACTAAATAATCCACCATGCATGACCTAAAACAAAAAAATGTAAAAATATATAATAAATATACAAATAGAAAAACTTACAAGAACTTTATTATTAATACAATGTGCTAATGGTAAATAATTAAAAACTTCTGTAAATAATTGAAACATCTGTGCTGTATATTTTGCTTTTACTTCACCTTCAAAACCATACATCTGATTCATTGTTAATGATTCATGATTACCTTTGAAGAGATTGATTATTTTAAATTAAAAAGTATTAGGATATTATTTTATTTACCTCGAGCAAGAAAGAAATGATTAGGATAAAGTAATTTAAAGCCAAATAAAGTAAGAATGCATTCAATACTAAATGAACCACGATCAACAAAATCACCATTAAATAACTAAGAACAAAAACATAAAATAGATATTATAAAAACTTTTTTTTTAAATTTACATATGGATTTTCTTCTGATGGTGGTCCATTTATTTTAAAAATGTTTAATAAATCATAAAATTGACCATGAACATCTCCGCAAATAGTAAATTTATGTTTCTAAATAAAAAAAAAATAATATTTTATACAATATTAACAAAAATTGAATTTTTGTTAATATTATACTTACTGTTGGTACAGTAATTTCAATTAATGATGGTAATGATTTAAGTAATGTAAGAATTTGTAGAATTATCTAAATAAAATAATTATTGTTTCTTATTTAAATATTATTATATTGATTTACTTGATAAGCATATTTCTTATGAAGTTTCTTTTGATCTTCAAAATATGGTAAAAGTGCAAACATAAATTCTTTTGTAACTTGATCATTAGCATCTAAATGTGGACCATCATATTCTTTTTCTACAGCTAAAAATATCAAGAATTATTTCCATAAATAAATCTTTAAAAAATAGAAATAAACATACTCATTGTATTAAGTTCAATTTGATTTGCGACTGATTTGGCTGATTCATCAACAGCAATTGCTTTTTCAAAGCGAATACGTGTTACAATCTTTTTACATTCTTCATATTTCAGTGTTGCATCTTTATCATTCGGACATGCTTTTTTAACCTATAGTTTATTTTTATCCAAAACTCAATAGATAAATTTTTAACAAGAGTCTATCAATTGAACTTACATATTCATAATCAGATAATGCCAAAGTATATTTTCCTAAAGCCATATAAGAAGATGCTCGTCGATAATATGCCTGAGAAAATTATAATAAAGATATATTAATACCCAATAGAACATCAATTACTTTGATATATTTTGGATCATATTCTAGTGCTTTTTTAGCATCAATTAATGCATAACCATACCATTCACGACGAAGATAAGCAAAACTTCGATTTGAATATAAAATAGCATCTGGATGAATTTCAATTGCTTTTGAATAAAGTTCAGTTGCTTTTTCATAATCACCAACTAAATATAAATATATAATTTAAGATAAATATTTTTTTTTCTTATTTAACAAAAAATATTTTACCTTTAAATGCTTCATTAGCTTGAGCTTTTATAATATCAGCTGCATCTTTACCAATTGGTATTTCATTTTTCGCTGCTTCTAAACTACTTGTTTCTAATTTTTTTGTTAAATCTGTTTCAACAGTTGTTGTCATCTTAAAAACTTCAAATAAAATTTTTTTTTAAATTTTATTATAATCATTCTTCAAAAAAAAATAAATAGTTCCAATATTTTTTTTTAATAAATAAAATAGTCTTTTAAAAAATATACAATTATTTATACAATCCTGAAATCAAAATGAAAATATAATTTTAAAAATAAATTCACTCATTAACATATACGTTGATATGATTAATCTAAAATATTCAAGAGTTTATTTCATTCTATATAACGAAGAAACTTACAAGTTTATGTATAAGTTTAACAAGAAAGTCACTGAAACCTATAATTGTAAATTTTGTTTATCAGAAAAACGATCTATTTATTATTAGGAATATATTTACCGATAGCTGTTGCCTTAGTAATCTTTTGGATTTCTAAAAAAATATGCATTATTATTTCAAAGATAATAAAGATCCATATTAAATCTAGTTAAATAACACGTAGGTAAATATTAATATTTCAATTTTTAATCTATTTACACTTATTATAATAAATTATATTGAAACTTACACGATACTAATGATAAAAAATATCGTATGATGGTATTATAAAATTAAAGTATTTTAGTTTAGTTTTTCTGAAAAACTGATTTACGCATGAAAAACTTGTTTTGTGACAACTAAAATTATAACATAAATAACTACTTTCATTTTATTCTTAAATAGTTGAATTGTTATGTAATGACACGAAAAAAAATTAATAATGGTTGATTGTCTTACATAATGCGTTGAGTAATTGATTGACTAGACTGTACTATAATAGATCGGATGTTAAAGCTCTAATGAATCAATTAGCATATAGAAAGAGTAAAGACTAGTACAGATTTCATACATGATAACCAACAAAAACTGCACGTGCATTCTTTCCTCTTCTTACAAAACACGAATAATATGTTTCACTTACTTTTCAATTAGATTTATAACATTTCTTAACAAAACAATCCGAGTATTTAAGAAATTATTTAAACAGTTTAATAAGTTGTTGAATTTGACCAATTTTGTCTTTTATTCAAAACAAATTCTAAAAAAAAACGAAAAATCATTTATTATTAATTAATAGTGTCATATAATTATTGATAGCTGCATAATGTTTTGAGCCAAAAACAGATACTTATCGTTCAAATAAGCATCAAACAGAAACTAATATTTTAGAACTTAACAATGATGAATATTAGAACGCATAGATTTTGCACAGAAATGTAAAAATAAGTACTTGATAAATGTTGAGTGCTAAAGTTAGTATTATGTCAAAAGAAAAAATAAAAGATAATTTGCTAATGCAGTTCACTGAATGGCATAAAACTGGTAAATGTCATTGTATTGACATTACAGAGAACAGAAACTAACTATAGAGTAAAATTTAATTGTCATTCAAAATTAACATCATTAAACAACCGCATTTTATCATCATTTTCTGAAATAAAAAATTAATGATATTTTTTTAGTTGTTTTTTTTTCTAGTTTACAAACGAATTTTATATTGATGAAATTACGTAGATAAATTATCAAAATTTATATTCCACAATATTTTTTTTATACTGTAAATTTTGAATATATTTTAGTTCATTGAAATAAATCATAAATTCAATAGTTTTAATTTAATAAATATTTCCTTTAAAAACTAATTTTAGTTTCTAATCTACAGTAAAATAAATATATTTATTTATTTATTTATTTATTTCTCTTACTTGAATACGATAAAATCTGAATTGAAAATAATTTCATTGACTAATATATTTTTCAAGAATATAACAATATTTCTATTTTATCAGAAAATAATTAATTTTGTTTATTTCTTTTTATAAAAACTTACTTATATACTTTGTTTGAAATCAGTATTTTCTTTTGTTAACATAGAAATAAATATTTGTCTACAATTATTTATCAAAAGATATAGATAATAATATTCATGTTATATTCATTTTTTATTTAAATATGATACATATTGTTAAATTCGAAAAGTAATAAAAATTAAATTCAGTGGTTTTCTTTTAAATTAAAAATAAATAAATTGTCATGACAAGAACAAAACATTTTTTTCGATAAGAATAAGTAGAAATAGATTTTTGTTTATCCTCTTTTATTTTTACCTATTTAATGATTTGTTACATTTATATGAATATAAACGTAGATAATCATCATCATATAACTGAAACTACCTTTTCAACAAATAAGAATTAAATTTTATTGTTAAATTAATTTCATTTGTTTACAAATAATTATATATAATTAGTCTGTAGGCTAGCGACATCATTCAGTAAACTGATTCTTTGTAATATTCATAGTTTTCTATTTACGAAAAGTTGATGATAAAAATGAAAATTGTATTTAATTTTATGTGGAAAATAAAGATCTTCAGAGCTTTGATGTTTTTCTTTATATTGATCTCATAATAATTTTCCAAAGTAATTTATGAGAATGTAACTTGATTAATATTTTTGTTATTTTTCCTATCTATAAACAATATAATGTAAAGCGAAGAAATTAACATAGTTTAAGTAGAGCAGAGAAGAGATCATAAATTGTAATTGAATTGAATTTTTTAGTTTTTCTTCGAAATCTATTGTAATAAAATGAATTATTATTTTCTACAAATCATTTGAAATGTACCATTTCATCGAATTAAAAATAAAATATTACATTAATAATATTTCATACAATCGATAGAATCATAATCTGATCAATGTCATTAATCTTCTTACTAACTTGTCCTATGTAATTGCATGAAAAAAAACAAATAGAGAATGTGAATATGTAACATATACTTGTAAATATAAAACAATCTTTATTAATAATAGCAAGAACAATAATCATTCTTTTAATGTGTTCATTATTTTGAATTTTGAATTTAGATCTATTTTTGAAACTTTTTTTTTCATATTTTTCTCTATTAAAATAATTCAATTACATTTGTCAATGATATTCTCAATTATATCATCGATTCATTTAACTTATGTATATAATATCTAAAGTCAACTTCTATATAACAATAGATGGTTGTGCATATCTAACATAGATGAACATCCAACAAATAAAAAAAAATCAACGTTGACTTGACACAAACAAAATCAGGCGTCATCAATTTTAGTTTCAATCATTACCTCATTGCACGTTTCAAATTTCGTTTACATCAAAAAAAAGAAAATATAATCAATACGGATCGACTTTCTAGAAAAGTAAATGCATGTTAAATTTATTGGTTAAAAAAAAAAAAAAGAACATGAATTAGTGAGACAGATTTCTGTTGTTCACACGATCTAACTAATCCTTTATACTCGATTGATTGGTAAATGACAGCAGATCGAAGTAGAACAATAGACTAGCTAACAGACCATAATGTGTCTCTTATTACCATAATGAAAGCACGAATCAATCAAATAGCAACACGTTCGCCGCCGATACCATCATGATTGTTTACTTCGATATACATATTCATTCACTAGTCGCCTGTCAGTCGACTAATAGTTCATACTGATTATGCTCGTGGTGATGTTTGCCTACTGTTAATCGATACCCACCTTCTTCTTTTAGTCTGTCTATAGAATGATGATGATGATCATCATCATCTAGATTTAAATACACGTACACGTGTTCAATGATGATGAATATGTTATCATTAAATTTAAAATTTATATCGATTTATACATAGATATTCTTCAAATGTTTTGATATATAAGATGATTTTCTTTACTGATGATAACTTGCCGCTCTTTACCTACTGTATATGTACTCACACCCTTTTGAAAAAATATATCAAGAGGATAGAGAAAGAAAAAAGAACTTATGAATTGTAACTCAAAAGAGTATTTTTCAAACGAATGCGATATATATATATATATGTATAGGGAAAGAAAGATTGCAAATATGATGTGAAGATATACCACAAACTGATTAAAATTATTTAAGAACAACTCTCACTAGATAAATAAAATAAAACGGTTCTTTTTTCTAAATACATAATATATATAATGATCAATTTACAAATGTATTTATTCAAAATCTCAAAAAAAAACCTATAAAAAATATTTATTTTCATTTCAATAAAAGAAAAATCTATCAAAATTTTTCAATTATAAGAAAAATTGACATATTCTCTCGAAATTTACTTTAATAACATATTCTATATAGATCTCTTGTCATTTCGCACATACTTCTACTTCACTCATTTGTTCGTTCGTTCGTTCGTCCTTCTCTGTCATATAGAGATGATTATATCCAATCGGAATTTTTTTTCTCTCTTTTTTCTATTCATTCAATCAAATTCAAGCTTGAACTTACAAGTATCAATGTCCTCTTATTAATGCATATGCTTCTCTTCTTCTCATCATCACCTTTCTCTATTACGAGGCAAATAAAATATTTTATTCTCTCTCTCTCTCACTCACTCTTTACGTCGCAAATACAACGACATCAGTGTGCGTAAATCGAGAGCAAACATCTCTCTATTATATACCGATACACCCTCACGCTTTGTCGTACTCGTATTGGCCTATTCATTTGTTGCACACATACACCTTTTCAACAACAACGAGAATTTCTTTTACGAGTTATTATCTCGATATCACTTTTGTGTTGCTGTCTGTTTTCATTATAATATATATATATAATATATCAAAAGTACGTGAATAAAGATAAGACGTAAGACGGGACAATGAATTGCTCTGTGTATACACCATCTTTTTTACCATACCGAAATTCTCATACTCATCAATTATCATCATTTCGTATTGATGATATTTTAAATACACCAACATCAATATCCCCAACATTTATTGATCCAACAACACTTTGGTCATCATTTGCTGCTCATCTTTTGGCTTATTCACCTGAACTTTTATCAGTTGCAACAGCAACAACAACAACAACAAATTCACCATCAAATGATATTTCATTATCGATACCAAATTTAATTTCACCTCAAAAGCATTCCCATCCTCGACATCTATATCATCCATATCTATCAATATCTCGACATTCTCCAACAACAAAAATTCAACAAGATCCTACTTCAATTTTAACAAAATCAACAAATAAAAATAATTATCAACATACACTTTCACCATTATCAATTAAAGACAAAATACAACATCAACATATTGACCGGAAAGGTATGTTCAAATAAAGATAATTTTAAAAGGAAATGAATACAGATGTTAATTTATAAAATAAATATTTCGAAAAAGATATTTATTGATTAGAATTTTAACAACTCAAGGTTATTGTTCTTAATTTTGTTATGAGAATAATCAACATATCATTTTCACTATCTTCTCTCGACATATATCATTGATAAAAATACAATTATGATACACTTGAACTTGCCATTCGACTCTTGTTCTCTCTCTCTCTCTCTCTCTCTCTCTCTCTCTCTCTCTCTTTTTCTGTCTCTCTTTCGTAGTGTTGTTATTCTATGAGAGTGATAAAAGTAATATAACAACTAATGATCTATCAACAAGTTTACTGATATATACTTTTTTCAAATATAAAAAACTCATAGACGAGAAAAATCAATAGTATATGAGCTGATCATCATAGTGATGTTAGAAAAACGATAATCCATTGAACAAGTGATGTGAGTGTTAAGTGCTCATCGACTTAATTCGTGTTAAAGGATAAATAATAAAGTTTATATATATATATATATCTATGTTTTTTTCTGTCAATAAAGATTGTCTGTCATCAATAATTCCACCATCATCTCATCATCAAGTACCGCCAACAACTGCTGCTGCATATTGGCCATATTTATATACACGTTGTAATCCAACAGGAACAACAAATATTTCACGTCGTAAAGGTGGTCAAATAAGATTTTCAGCTGAACAAAGTTTACAATTAGAAAAAAAATTTGAAACAAGTCAGTATTTATCACCTGTTGAACGTAAACAAATTGCTAAAACACTTCAATTAAGTGAAAGACAAGTGAGAAATTATTTTATAAATTTTGTTTTTATTTTTCTATTGATTAAAATAAACGTTTTTTTTTTTCTTATAGATTAAAACATGGTTTCAAAATCGACGAGCAAAACATCGTCGATCAGCTGCAACAGTTACAAAAAAAGTATAAAAATAATTTTTT